>JAKSXO010000394.1:0-46391 GCA_024509115.1 Crotalus helleri
AAATACATTGGAAAATCTCATTGGAGGAAAATTCCACTTAGGGTTAGGGTTACGTCACCATGAACTCCTAGAGCAAAATGGACATCGCCAACAAACTCGGAGTGCTTGGGTATGGTCAGGAGGGCACTGACGTTTCTAGGCTACCCTATGTATGTTTCCTGGTAAAATACATGGGAAAATCTTATTGGAGGAAAATTCTACTTAGGGTTAGGGTTACGTCACCATGAACTCCTAGAGCAAAATGGACATCGCCAACAAACTCGGAGTGCTTGGGTATGGTCAGGAGGGCACTGACTTTTCTAGGCTACCCTATGTATGTTTCCTGGTAAAATACATGGGAAAATCTTATTGGAGGAAAATTCTACTTAGGGTTAGGGTTACGTCACCGTGAACTCCTAGAGCAAAATGGACATCGCCAACAAACTCGGAGTGCTTGGGTATGGTTAGGAGGGCACTGACTTTTCTAGGCTGCCCTATGTATGTTTCCTGGTAAAATACATGGGAAAATCCCATTGGAGGAAAAAGTTTTCAGAATACAGCTGGAAGGGACCTCGGAGGTCTTCTAGTCCAGCTGCCTGCTGAAGTAGGGGACCCTAAGTGGAGTTTTCTTCCAATGGGCCCTATTAATAAGGTGTTAATACCGTTAATAAAGATAGAGAATACCGTCATTTTAAAATGCCGTTAAAAAGGTTTGTTTCTTTTGTTGTTGTTGTTAATTGCGAAGTCGTGTCCGACCCATCGCGACCCCATGGACAATGTTCCTCCAGGTCTTCCTGTCCTCTACCATCTTCTGGAGTCCATTTAAGTTCACACCTACTGCTTGAGTGATTCCATCCAACCACCTCGTCCTCTGTCGTCCCCTTCTTCTATTGCCCTCAATCTTTCCCAGCATTAGGCGCTTCTCCAGTGAGTCCTTCCTTCTCATTAGGTGGCCAAAGTATTTGAGTTTCAACTTCAGGATCTGGCCTTCTAAAGAGCAGTCGGGGTTGACCTCTTCTAGGACTGACCGGTTTGAACGCCTTGCAGTCCAAGGGACTCGCAGGAGTCTTCTCCAGCACCATAGTCCAAAGGCCTCCATTCTTTGGCGCTCAGCCTTTCTTATGGTCCAACTTTCACAGCCATACATTGCAACTGGGGAAACCATGGCCTGGACTATACGCACTTTTGTTGGCAGGGTGATGTCTCTGCTTTTTAGTACGCTTTCTAGATTTGCCATAGCTTTCCTTCCCAGGAGCAAGCGTCTTTTAATTTCTTGGCTGCAGTCCCCATCTGAGGTGATCTTGGAGCCCAGAAAAATAAAATCTGTCACTACCTCCATTTCTTCCCCATCTCTTTGCCAGGAATTGAGTGGGCCGGATGCCATGATTTTGGTTTTCTTAATGTTGAGTTTCAAGCCAACTTTTGCACTCTCTTTCTTCACCCGCATCAAGAGGCTCCTTAGTTCCTCTTCACTTTGTGCCCTTAGAGTGGTATCATCTGCCTATCTTAGGTTGTTGACATTTCTCCCGGCAATCTTAATTCCAACTTTTGTTTCATCTAGCCCTGTCTTTCTCATGATGTGCTCTGCATATAAGTTAAATAGGCAGGGCGACAGTATACAGCCTTGCCGGACTCCTTTTCCAATTTTGAACCCATCCGTGGTTCCGTGTCCAGTTTTCACTGTTGCTTCTTGAGCCGCATATAGGTTTCTCAAGAGACAAATAAGACGGTCTGGTATTCCCGTCTCTTTAAGAACTTGCCACAATTTGTTGCGATCCACACAATGAAAGGCTTTAGCATAGTCAATGAAGCAGAAGTAGATGTTTTTCTGGAACTCCCTAGCTTTCTCCATGATCCAGTCGTGTCGCACTTCCCTGTGTTACACCTTAAGAGGTTGCTCCTCCTAAAAGTGCACCCCGCTCGCCCCCTTCAAGCAAACCCAGATGTTTTTATTCAAGAATAGTTTTGTTTGTCCTGCCCTTCCTTTTCTTTAAGGAGATCGTACGTATGTTTGTATTGAGGTTTGGTGTTTCTAAACTATATTTCTTAGAGATACCTATGTATTAATATAAGCTCAATATCAAATATCTATTTGAAATATTGTGTATTTTTATTAGGAAAGATCAATATAAAAATAAATGTAGTTTATTTTGAAAAAGTATATAACCTATCGTTCCCTTATAGGTTTATCATTTAAAGGAGGGGTAAAAGGGATGAGACGTGAGACGTTGCAACTAATGGCATTTATTAATTTGTTCGCCGCCCATCTAACTTTGTAGACCTTCGTCTATTAATAAGGTGTTAATACCGTTAATAAAGATAGAGAATACGGTCCTTTTAAAATGCCATTAAAAAGGTTTATTTCTTTGGGTGGCCGCAATACCCATTTTTGACCCCGGGAGGGCACAGTTTTCTGTCCCATAGCTTTGGCTTGGAGTCCATCCTAGGCCTTTTTAATGGCCTCCATCCTATAGCTAAGGCAGGGGTAGGCAACCTTGGCTCTTTGATGACTGGTGGACTTCAATTCCCAGAATTCCTGAGCCAGCCCTGCTAAGGCACGGAAAACTGGTCAAATCAGATACTGCGGCCAGAAAAATAAATAAACCTCTTTAAGATGATTATTCTTGATTATTAAAACCTTATTAATATGAATAAGCCACGATAGGCCTTAACTCGGTTTAAGATTGGAACCAGGATTTCTTCTGCGTCCGTGTCGCACCGACCGGGCCCCCCGTCGCCACGTTAATATTAATAAGGCGTTAAGATTAAAAATAGAGAAGAATAAGCTTCAAATGCTATTAAAAAGCATTTATTTCTTTGGGCGGCAGCAGTACCCGTTTTTGACCACAGGAGGGCAGTGTTTCCCGTCCCATAGCATTAACAGGGAGGCCGTCGTAGGCCTTTTGCCCAGGATCGGGACACGGAGAAGCTAAGCCCCAAAGCGCAGAGCGTCAGCCAAAGGGTCGCCACTCTATGCTCCTCCGAAAGGGACGGGCCGCTTCCCTCGGCCTTCTGCGCATGTCGGCCGGCTGGCTCTTGACGAGTAATCTGCGAGAGGGCCTCTCTGGACGGCGGACTTCCTGTCCGTCGGTATCGGCCGTCCCCCAGGTGCTGCGGTAAACGACTTCCGTCCCTTCGTTCTTAATCTTCCCCCCTACTTCCTTTCGGGTAGACCTCCTCAATATGGCCGACTTCCCGTCCGCTCAAATTCGCCGTCCTCCAGGGTCTTGAAATGCGACCTTTCCAATATGGCGGACTTCCGGTCCGTCCTTCTTAATCGTCCTTCCACTTCCTTTTTTTCCCGGGACCTTCTGGGCAGGGCGCACTCGACGTCCGACCAACGAGGTAAGTAAGCCTTGAAAACCCCATTCAAAAGGCTTATTTCCCTTGGCGGCCGCAATACCCGTCCCATAGCATTTACCATCGAGGCCACCGTAGGCCTTTTCCACGGCCTCAATGCCGCTATCGCTAAGGGAGGGAAAACAGTGCCCTCCCGTGGCCAAGCCGGGTATAGCAGCCACCGAAAGAAATAAACCTTCGAAAATGGCAAAAGGGCCTCCCGTCGCCCTATTAATATTAACAAGAGGTTACTGATAAAGACGGGGGGAAAATAAATAGCCTTAAAATCCCATTTAAAAGCTTTATTTTTTTCGGCGACCGCAGTACCCGTTTTTGACCACAGGAGGGCACAGTTTTCCGTCCCGTAGCATGACCACCGACGACGACGTTCCCAGTACGGCCGAGTTCCTGTCCATCCGCCGAATTCGTCCCCGACTTCCTGTCCGTCGCAGCACGGTTCCCTGCTTTTTCCCGTGCTCTTTTCTGCACTACGTGGACGGAGCGCACGTCTACCGGCGAGGCCTCGGGAAGGAAAAAAAAGAAGCCTGCTACTGCCTCAGGTGAGCCGAGCCATCCCCCCATTTTCTGAGACCGGCTTTCTCTGTTACCTAGTTAGCGAGGGATCCCCACCTTCCCCCTCCCCCGCCTCCACTCGTTTGGTCCTCTCCCCTAAGATGTCCGCCTGGCCGTTCCTGGCCTTTCGCCGCCGGTGACTGTAAAAATGCGACCGAGAACCGGTGGCGGCGGCGGCGGCGGAGGTTGCGAGACCTGGTCTCTTTGCGCTCTTTCCCCTTTCAGCTATAGGGGCTAAATTGGGAACGTAGAGACGAAGTTAGCTTGTTTTCATAACACACTTCGGGGTCGTTTACGCGAGCTCAGCCGCGGCTTCTTTTTAGCTCCTTTTTAGAGGCGGGGCCGGCGGGACACGCTCCAGGCTTTTGGCGTCCGGGTCTGGAAGGGGGTTCCGACCCGTCTCGGGGGTCTCCTCGAAGGCTGCCAAGCAAGGCAGCCGTTGAATGGTGTTTTCCCAGCGCCCGAGTCCCGGGTGTAGAAGAACCAGTCGTATCGCGCTTCCCTGTGTTACACCTTAAGAGGTTGCTCCTCCTAAAAGTGCACCCCGCTCGCTCCCTTCAAGCAAATCCAGGTGTTTTTATTCAAGAGTAGTTTCGTTTGTCCTGCCCTGCTATTTCTTTAAGGAGATCGTACGTATGTAGGTTTGTATTTAGGTTTGATGTTTCTAAACTATATTTCTTAGAGATCCCTATGTATTAATATAGGTGCAACATCAATCTCTCTTTGAAATTGTGTGCATTTTTATTAAGAAACGATCAATGTAAAAATAAATGCAGTTTATTTTGAAAATGTGTATAACCTATCGTTCCCTTCTAGGTTTATCATTTAAAGGATGGATAAAAGGGATGAGACGTGAGAAGCTGCAACTAATGGCTTTTATTATTTTGTTCGCCGTCCATCTAACTTTGTAGACCTTCGTCCAAAACAAGTCAGGGTTAGGAAGGGTAGGAGATTCCTTCCTTTCCTCTCCGGGTTGCCGTAAACAGCCCACCCACCGCCCAGAGGTAAGAGAAAGGAAAAGCAGGTCTCTCTGGGGGCAGCAGGAGACCCGGGTCTTTGCAGAGTCCGGCTTGCAATTTTGCTAACTTCCCCCAGTCACAGCTGCATCGACTGATGTAGCGGCCAGGAGGAAGGGTGGGGACGCCTGCCGGCTGAAAGCTTCAGCCTTTTTGGAAAAGGCAGTGGAGAAAGGAGGTCACGCTCCCTGGATTTCCAGCCTAGAGCCTCTGCTGGATGGGTGACACCCCCCCCCCCCTTGCTGTGGCTGTTAAGAAGGAACTGGGGAGGAACAGGTAAGTTTCCCCTTTTTTTGCCACTTTCAGTGAGGTTAAGGCTTTTCCTTTCAAAGAGACAGGGATGGAAATGGAGTAAGGTTGGGAGCCCAGTAAAAACCCCAAGAGGAAGCGGGAAACAGGGTAGGAGGTTGCGATGGCCACCGCTCCTCTCAATATTGCAGTTTTGGTGGGAAATAGCGGGAGGGACCTCTCCAAGGGCAGTCTACCGGAAAGGGCCTTTTCTGGCACACATGGCAGGCCGTGCGACAGAATCTTTGGGTGATGCTCACGGGCCCCGCTTTCCGGGCATTTAGGGACAAGGTAAGAACGCATCTCTTTGGCCGAGCTTTTGATTCCTGAGCAATCCTCTTGTGTAATTTTAAGAGCGATTTCAATTGCGTTAATGTGGTTTGTAGATTACAGCGTTAGGATTTTATGAAGCACTTTGATGGCAGAAGAAACAAAAATCGCCAACAAACTCGGAGTGCTTGGGTATGGTTAGGAGAGCACTGACCTTTCTAGGCTGCCCTATCTATGTTTCCTGGTAAAATACATGGGAAAATCCCATTGGAGGAAAATTCCACTTAGGGTTAGGGTTACGTCCCCGTGAACTCCTAGAGGAAAATGGACATCGCCAACAAACTCGGAGTGCTTGGGTATGGTTAGGATGGCACTGACTTTTCTAGGCTGCCCTATCTATGTTTCCTGGTAAAATACATGGGAAAATCCCATTGGAGGAAAATTCCACTTAGGGTTAGGGTTACGTCCCCGTGAACTCCTAGAGGAAAATGGACATCGCCAACAAACTCGGAGTGCTTGGGTATGGTCAGGAGGGCACTGACTTTTCTAGGCTGCCTAATCTATGTTTCCTGGTAAAATACATGGGAAAATCCCATTGGAGGAAAATTCCACTTAGGGTTAGGGTTACGTCACTGTGAACTCCTAGAGCAAAATGGACATCGCCAACGAACTTGGAGTGCTTGGGTATGGTTAGGATGGCACTGACTTTTCTAGGCTGCCCTATCTATGTTTCCTGGTAAAATACATGGGAAAATCTCATTGGAGGAAAATTCCACTTCGGGTTAGGGTTACGTCACCATGAACTCCTAGAGCAAAATGGACATCGCCAACAAACTCGGAGTGCTTGGGTATGGTCAGGAGGGCACTGACTTTTCTAGGCTACCCTATGTATGTTTCCTGGTAAAATACATGGGAAAATCTTATTGGAGGAAAATTCTACTTAGGGTTAGGGTTACGTCACCATGAACTCCTAGAGCAAAATGGACATCGCCAACAAACTCGGAGTGCTTGGGCATGGTCAGGAGGGCACTGACTTTTCTAGGCTACGCTATGTATGTTTCCTGGTAAAATACATGGGAAAATCTTATTGGAGGAAAATTCTACTTAGGGTTAGGGTTACGTCACCGTGAACTCCTAGAGCAAAATGGACATCGCCAACAAACTCGGAGTGCTTGGGTATGGTCAGGAGGGCACTGACTTTTCTAGGCTGCCTAATCTATGTTTCCTGGTAAAATACATTGGAAAATCTCATTGGAGGAAAATTCCACTTAGGGTTAGGGTTACGTCACCATGAACTCCTAGAGCAAAATGGACATCGCCAACAAACTCGGAGTGCTTGGGTATGGTCAGGAGGGCACTGACGTTTCTAGGCTACCCTATGTATGTTTCCTGGTAAAATACATGGGAAAATCTTATTGGAGGAAAATTCTACTTAGGGTTAGGGTTACGTCACCATGAACTCCTAGAGCAAAATGGACATCGCCAACAAACTCGGAGTGCTTGGGTATGGTCAGGAGGGCACTGACTTTTCTAGGCTACCCTATGTATGTTTCCTGGTAAAATACATGGGAAAATCTTATTGGAGGAAAATTCTACTTAGGGTTAGGGTTACGTCACCGTGAACTCCTAGAGCAAAATGGACATCGCCAACAAACTCGGAGTGCTTGGGTATGGTTAGGAGGGCACTGACTTTTCTAGGCTGCCCTATGTATGTTTCCTGGTAAAATACATGGGAAAATCCCATTGGAGGAAAAAGTTTTCAGAATACAGCTGGAAGGGACCTCGGAGGTCTTCTAGTCCAGCTGCCTGCTGAAGTAGGGGACCCTAAGTGGAGTTTTCTTCCAATGGGCCCTATTAATAAGGTGTTAATACCGTTAATAAAGATAGAGAATACCGTCATTTTAAAATGCCGTTAAAAAGGTTTGTTTCTTTTGTTGTTGTTGTTAATTGCGAAGTCGTGTCCGACCCATCGCGACCCCATGGACAATGTTCCTCCAGGTCTTCCTGTCCTCTACCATCTTCTGGAGTCCATTTAAGTTCACACCTACTGCTTGAGTGATTCCATCCAACCACCTCGTCCTCTGTCGTCCCCTTCTTCTATTGCCCTCAATCTTTCCCAGCATTAGGCGCTTCTCCAGTGAGTCCTTCCTTCTCATTAGGTGGCCAAAGTATTTGAGTTTCAACTTCAGGATCTGGCCTTCTAAAGAGCAGTCGGGGTTGACCTCTTCTAGGACTGACCGGTTTGAACGCCTTGCAGTCCAAGGGACTCGCAGGAGTCTTCTCCAGCACCATAGTCCAAAGGCCTCCATTCTTTGGCGCTCAGCCTTTCTTATGGTCCAACTTTCACAGCCATACATTGCAACTGGGGAAACCATGGCCTGGACTATACGCACTTTTGTTGGCAGGGTGATGTCTCTGCTTTTTAGTACGCTTTCTAGATTTGCCATAGCTTTCCTTCCCAGGAGCAAGCGTCTTTTAATTTCTTGGCTGCAGTCCCCATCTGAGGTGATCTTGGAGCCCAGAAAAATAAAATCTGTCACTACCTCCATTTCTTCCCCATCTCTTTGCCAGGAATTGAGTGGGCCGGATGCCATGATTTTGGTTTTCTTAATGTTGAGTTTCAAGCCAACTTTTGCACTCTCTTTCTTCACCCGCATCAAGAGGCTCCTTAGTTCCTCTTCACTTTGTGCCCTTAGAGTGGTATCATCTGCCTATCTTAGGTTGTTGACATTTCTCCCGGCAATCTTAATTCCAACTTTTGTTTCATCTAGCCCTGTCTTTCTCATGATGTGCTCTGCATATAAGTTAAATAGGCAGGGCGACAGTATACAGCCTTGCCGGACTCCTTTTCCAATTTTGAACCCATCCGTGGTTCCGTGTCCAGTTTTCACTGTTGCTTCTTGAGCCGCATATAGGTTTCTCAAGAGACAAATAAGACGGTCTGGTATTCCCGTCTCTTTAAGAACTTGCCACAATTTGTTGCGATCCACACAATGAAAGGCTTTAGCATAGTCAATGAAGCAGAAGTAGATGTTTTTCTGGAACTCCCTAGCTTTCTCCATGATCCAGTCGTGTCGCACTTCCCTGTGTTACACCTTAAGAGGTTGCTCCTCCTAAAAGTGCACCCCGCTCGCCCCCTTCAAGCAAACCCAGATGTTTTTATTCAAGAATAGTTTTGTTTGTCCTGCCCTTCCTTTTCTTTAAGGAGATCGTACGTATGTTTGTATTGAGGTTTGGTGTTTCTAAACTATATTTCTTAGAGATACCTATGTATTAATATAAGCTCAATATCAAATATCTATTTGAAATATTGTGTATTTTTATTAGGAAAGATCAATATAAAAATAAATGTAGTTTATTTTGAAAAAGTATATAACCTATCGTTCCCTTATAGGTTTATCATTTAAAGGAGGGGTAAAAGGGATGAGACGTGAGACGTTGCAACTAATGGCATTTATTAATTTGTTCGCCGCCCATCTAACTTTGTAGACCTTCGTCTATTAATAAGGTGTTAATACCGTTAATAAAGATAGAGAATACGGTCCTTTTAAAATGCCATTAAAAAGGTTTATTTCTTTGGGTGGCCGCAATACCCATTTTTGACCCCGGGAGGGCACAGTTTTCTGTCCCATAGCTTTGGCTTGGAGTCCATCCTAGGCCTTTTTAATGGCCTCCATCCTATAGCTAAGGCAGGGGTAGGCAACCTTGGCTCTTTGATGACTGGTGGACTTCAATTCCCAGAATTCCTGAGCCAGCCCTGCTAAGGCACGGAAAACTGGTCAAATCAGATACTGCGGCCAGAAAAATAAATAAACCTCTTTAAGATGATTATTCTTGATTATTAAAACCTTATTAATATGAATAAGCCACGATAGGCCTTAACTCGGTTTAAGATTGGAACCAGGATTTCTTCTGCGTCCGTGTCGCACCGACCGGGCCCCCCGTCGCCACGTTAATATTAATAAGGCGTTAAGATTAAAAATAGAGAAGAATAAGCTTCAAATGCTATTAAAAAGCATTTATTTCTTTGGGCGGCAGCAGTACCCGTTTTTGACCACAGGAGGGCAGTGTTTCCCGTCCCATAGCATTAACAGGGAGGCCGTCGTAGGCCTTTTGCCCAGGATCGGGACACGGAGAAGCTAAGCCCCAAAGCGCAGAGCGTCAGCCAAAGGGTCGCCACTCTATGCTCCTCCGAAAGGGACGGGCCGCTTCCCTCGGCCTTCTGCGCATGTCGGCCGGCTGGCTCTTGACGAGTAATCTGCGAGAGGGCCTCTCTGGACGGCGGACTTCCTGTCCGTCGGTATCGGCCGTCCCCCAGGTGCTGCGGTAAACGACTTCCGTCCCTTCGTTCTTAATCTTCCCCCCTACTTCCTTTCGGGTAGACCTCCTCAATATGGCCGACTTCCCGTCCGCTCAAATTCGCCGTCCTCCAGGGTCTTGAAATGCGACCTTTCCAATATGGCGGACTTCCGGTCCGTCCTTCTTAATCGTCCTTCCACTTCCTTTTTTTCCCGGGACCTTCTGGGCAGGGCGCACTCGACGTCCGACCAACGAGGTAAGTAAGCCTTGAAAACCCCATTCAAAAGGCTTATTTCCCTTGGCGGCCGCAATACCCGTCCCATAGCATTTACCATCGAGGCCACCGTAGGCCTTTTCCACGGCCTCAATGCCGCTATCGCTAAGGGAGGGAAAACAGTGCCCTCCCGTGGCCAAGCCGGGTATAGCAGCCACCGAAAGAAATAAACCTTCGAAAATGGCAAAAGGGCCTCCCGTCGCCCTATTAATATTAACAAGAGGTTACTGATAAAGACGGGGGGAAAATAAATAGCCTTAAAATCCCATTTAAAAGCTTTATTTTTTTCGGCGACCGCAGTACCCGTTTTTGACCACAGGAGGGCACAGTTTTCCGTCCCGTAGCATGACCACCGACGACGACGTTCCCAGTACGGCCGAGTTCCTGTCCATCCGCCGAATTCGTCCCCGACTTCCTGTCCGTCGCAGCACGGTTCCCTGCTTTTTCCCGTGCTCTTTTCTGCACTACGTGGACGGAGCGCACGTCTACCGGCGAGGCCTCGGGAAGGAAAAAAAAGAAGCCTGCTACTGCCTCAGGTGAGCCGAGCCATCCCCCCATTTTCTGAGACCGGCTTTCTCTGTTACCTAGTTAGCGAGGGATCCCCACCTTCCCCCTCCCCCGCCTCCTCCCCGCCTCCACTCGTTTGGTCCTCTCCCCTAAGATGTCCGCCTGGCCGTTCCTGGCCTTTCGCCGCCGGTGACTGTAAAAATGCGACCGAGAACCGGTGGCGGCGGCGGCGGCGGAGGTTGCGAGACCTGGTCTCTTTGCGCTCTTTCCCCTTTCAGCTATAGGGGCTAAATTGGGAACGTAGAGACGAAGTTAGCTTGTTTTCATAACACACTTCGGGGTCGTTTACGCGAGCTCAGCCGCGGCTTCTTTTTAGCTCCTTTTTAGAGGCGGGGCCGGCGGGACACGCTCCAGGCTTTTGGCGTCCGGGTCTGGAAGGGGGTTCCGACCCGTCTCGGGGGTCTCCTCGAAGGCTGCCAAGCAAGGCAGCCGTTGAATGGTGTTTTCCCAGCGCCCGAGTCCCGGGTGTAGAAGAACCAGTCGTATCGCGCTTCCCTGTGTTACACCTTAAGAGGTTGCTCCTCCTAAAAGTGCACCCCGCTCGCTCCCTTCAAGCAAATCCAGGTGTTTTTATTCAAGAGTAGTTTCGTTTGTCCTGCCCTGCTATTTCTTTAAGGAGATCGTACGTATGTAGGTTTGTATTTAGGTTTGATGTTTCTAAACTATATTTCTTAGAGATCCCTATGTATTAATATAGGTGCAACATCAATCTCTCTTTGAAATTGTGTGCATTTTTATTAAGAAACGATCAATGTAAAAATAAATGCAGTTTATTTTGAAAATGTGTATAACCTATCGTTCCCTTCTAGGTTTATCATTTAAAGGATGGATAAAAGGGATGAGACGTGAGAAGCTGCAACTAATGGCTTTTATTATTTTGTTCGCCGTCCATCTAACTTTGTAGACCTTCGTCCAAAACAAGTCAGGGTTAGGAAGGGTAGGAGATTCCTTCCTTTCCTCTCCGGGTTGCCGTAAACAGCCCACCCACCGCCCAGAGGTAAGAGAAAGGAAAAGCAGGTCTCTCTGGGGGCAGCAGGAGACCCGGGTCTTTGCAGAGTCCGGCTTGCAATTTTGCTAACTTCCCCCAGTCACAGCTGCATCGACTGATGTAGCGGCCAGGAGGAAGGGTGGGGACGCCTGCCGGCTGAAAGCTTCAGCCTTTTTGGAAAAGGCAGTGGAGAAAGGAGGTCACGCTCCCTGGATTTCCAGCCTAGAGCCTCTGCTGGATGGGTGACACCCCCCCCCCCTTGCTGTGGCTGTTAAGAAGGAACTGGGGAGGAACAGGTAAGTTTCCCCTTTTTTTGCCACTTTCAGTGAGGTTAAGGCTTTTCCTTTCAAAGAGACAGGGATGGAAATGGAGTAAGGTTGGGAGCCCAGTAAAAACCCCAAGAGGAAGCGGGAAACAGGGTAGGAGGTTGCGATGGCCACCGCTCCTCTCAATATTGCAGTTTTGGTGGGAAATAGCGGGAGGGACCTCTCCAAGGGCAGTCTACCGGAAAGGGCCTTTTCTGGCACACATGGCAGGCCGTGCGACAGAATCTTTGGGTGATGCTCACGGGCCCCGCTTTCCGGGCATTTAGGGACAAGGTAAGAACGCATCTCTTTGGCCGAGCTTTTGATTCCTGAGCAATCCTCTTGTGTAATTTTAAGAGCGATTTCAATTGCGTTAATGTGGTTTGTAGATTACAGCGTTAGGATTTTATGAAGCACTTTGATGGCAGAAGAAACAAAAATCGCCAACAAACTCGGAGTGCTTGGGTATGGTTAGGAGAGCACTGACCTTTCTAGGCTGCCCTATCTATGTTTCCTGGTAAAATACATGGGAAAATCCCATTGGAGGAAAATTCCACTTAGGGTTAGGGTTACGTCCCCGTGAACTCCTAGAGGAAAATGGACATCGCCAACAAACTCGGAGTGCTTGGGTATGGTTAGGATGGCACTGACTTTTCTAGGCTGCCCTATCTATGTTTCCTGGTAAAATACATGGGAAAATCTCATTGGAGGAAAATTCCACTTCGGGTTAGGGTTACGTCACCATGAACTCCTAGAGCAAAATGGACATCGCCAACAAACTCGGAGTGCTTGGGTATGGTCAGGAGGGCACTGACTTTTCTAGGCTACCCTATGTATGTTTCCTGGTAAAATACATGGGAAAATCTTATTGGAGGAAAATTCTACTTAGGGTTAGGGTTACGTCACCATGAACTCCTAGAGCAAAATGGACATCGCCAACAAACTCGGAGTGCTTGGGTATGGTCAGGAGGGCACTGACGTTTCTAGGCTACCCTATGTATGTTTCCTGGTAAAATACATGGGAAAATCTTATTGGAGGAAAATTCTACTTAGGGTTAGGGTTACGTCACCATGAACTCCTAGAGCAAAATGGACATCGCCAACAAACTCGGAGTGCTTGGGTATGGTCAGGAGGGCACTGACTTTTCTAGGCTACCCTATGTATGTTTCCTGGTAAAATACATGGGAAAATCTTATTGGAGGAAAATTCTACTTAGGGTTAGGGTTACGTCACCGTGAACTCCTAGAGCAAAATGGACATCGCCAACAAACTCGGAGTGCTTGGGTATGGTTAGGAGGGCACTGACTTTTCTAGGCTGCCCTATGTATGTTTCCTGGTAAAATACATGGGAAAATCCCATTGGAGGAAAAAGTTTTCAGAATACAGCTGGAAGGGACCTCGGAGGTCTTCTAGTCCAGCTGCCTGCTGAAGTAGGGGACCCTAAGTGGAGTTTTCTTCCAATGGGCCCTATTAATAAGGTGTTAATACCGTTAATAAAGATAGAGAATACCGTCATTTTAAAATGCCGTTAAAAAGGTTTGTTTCTTTTGTTGTTGTTGTTAATTGCGAAGTCGTGTCCGACCCATCGCGACCCCATGGACAATGTTCCTCCAGGTCTTCCTGTCCTCTACCATCTTCTGGAGTCCATTTAAGTTCACACCTACTGCTTGAGTGATTCCATCCAACCACCTCGTCCTCTGTCGTCCCCTTCTTCTATTGCCCTCAATCTTTCCCAGCATTAGGCGCTTGTCCAGTGAGTCCTTCCTTCTCATTAGGTGGCCAAAGTATTTGAGTTTCAACTTCAGGATCTGGCCTTCTAAAGAGCAGTCGGGGTTGACCTCTTCTAGGACTGACCGGTTTGAACGCCTTGCAGTCCAAGGGACTCGCAGGAGTCTTCTCCAGCACCATAGTCCAAAGGCCTCCATTCTTTGGCGCTCAGCCTTTCTTATGGTCCAACTTTCACAGCCATACATTGCAACTGGGGAAACCATGGCCTGGACTATACGCACTTTTGTTGGCAGGGTGATGTCTCTGCTTTTTAGTACGCTTTCTAGATTTGCCATAGCTTTCCTTCCCAGGAGCAAGCGTCTTTTAATTTCTTGGCTGCAGTCCCCATCTGAGGTGATCTTGGAGCCCAGAAAAATAAAATCTGTCACTACCTCCATTTCTTCCCCATCTCTTTGCCAGGAATTGAGTGGGCCGGATGCCATGATTTTGGTTTTCTTAATGTTGAGTTTCAAGCCAACTTTTGCACTCTCTTTCTTCACCCGCATCAAGAGGCTCCTTAGTTCCTCTTCACTTTGTGCCCTTAGAGTGGTATCATCTGCCTATCTTAGGTTGTTGACATTTCTCCCGGCAATCTTAATTCCAACTTTTGTTTCATCTAGCCCTGTCTTTCTCATGATGTGCTCTGCATATAAGTTAAATAGGCAGGGCGACAGTATACAGCCTTGCCGGACTCCTTTTCCAATTTTGAACCCATCCGTGGTTCCGTGTCCAGTTTTCACTGTTGCTTCTTGAGCCGCATATAGGTTTCTCAAGAGACAAATAAGACGGTCTGGTATTCCCGTCTCTTTAAGAACTTGCCACAATTTGTTGCGATCCACACAATGAAAAGCTTTAGCATAGTCAATGAAGCAGAAGTAGATGTTTTTCTGGAACTCCCTAGCTTTCTCCATGATCCAGTCGTGTCGCACTTCCCTGTGTTACACCTTAAGAGGTTGCTCCTCCTAAAAGTGCACCCCGCTCGCCCCCTTCAAGCAAACCCAGATGTTTTTATTCAAGAATAGTTTTGTTTGTCCTGCCCTTCCTTTTCTTTAAGGAGATCGTACGTATGTTTGTATTGAGGTTTGGTGTTTCTAAACTATATTTCTTAGAGATACCTATGTATTAATATAAGCTCAATATCAAATATCTATTTGAAATATTGTGTATTTTTATTAGGAAAGATCAATATAAAAATAAATGTAGTTTATTTTGAAAAAGTATATAACCTATCGTTCCCTTATAGGTTTATCATTTAAAGGAGGGGTAAAAGGGATGAGACGTGAGACGTTGCAACTAATGGCATTTATTAATTTGTTCGCCGCCCATCTAACTTTGTAGACCTTCGTCTATTAATAAGGTGTTAATACCGTTAATAAAGATAGAGAATACGGTCCTTTTAAAATGCCATTAAAAAGGTTTATTTCTTTGGGTGGCCGCAATACCCATTTTTGACCCCGGGAGGGCACAGTTTTCTGTCCCATAGCTTTGGCTTGGAGTCCATCCTAGGCCTTTTTAATGGCCTCCATCCTATAGCTAAGGCAGGGGTAGGCAACCTTGGCTCTTTGATGACTGGTGGACTTCAATTCCCAGAATTCCTGAGCCAGCCCTGCTAAGGCACGGAAAACTGGTCAAATCAGATACTGCGGCCAGAAAAATAAATAAACCTCTTTAAGATGATTATTCTTGATTATTAAAACCTTATTAATATGAATAAGCCACGATAGGCCTTAACTCGGTTTAAGATTGGAACCAGGATTTCTTCTGCGTCCGTGTCGCACCGACCGGGCCCCCCGTCGCCACGTTAATATTAATAAGGCGTTAAGATTAAAAATAGAGAAGAATAAGCTTCAAATGCTATTAAAAAGCATTTATTTCTTTGGGCGGCAGCAGTACCCGTTTTTGACCACAGGAGGGCAGTGTTTCCCGTCCCATAGCATTAACAGGGAGGCCGTCGTAGGCCTTTTGCCCAGGATCGGGACACGGAGAAGCTAAGCCCCAAAGCGCAGAGCGTCAGCCAAAGGGTCGCCACTCTATGCTCCTCCGAAAGGGACGGGCCGCTTCCCTCGGCCTTCTGCGCATGTCGGCCGGCTGGCTCTTGACGAGTAATCTGCGAGAGGGCCTCTCTGGACGGCGGACTTCCTGTCCGTCGGTATCGGCCGTCCCCCAGGTGCTGCGGTAAACGACTTCCGTCCCTTCGTTCTTAATCTTCCCCCCTACTTCCTTTCGGGTAGACCTCCTCAATATGGCCGACTTCCCGTCCGCTCAAATTCGCCGTCCTCCAGGGTCTTGAAATGCGACCTTTCCAATATGGCGGACTTCCGGTCCGTCCTTCTTAATCGTCCTTCCACTTCCTTTTTTTCCCGGGACCTTCTGGGCAGGGCGCACTCGACGTCCGACCAACGAGGTAAGTAAGCCTTGAAAACCCCATTCAAAAGGCTTATTTCCCTTGGCGGCCGCAATACCCGTCCCATAGCATTTACCATCGAGGCCACCGTAGGCCTTTTCCACGGCCTCAATGCCGCTATCGCTAAGGGAGGGAAAACAGTGCCCTCCCGTGGCCAAGCCGGGTATAGCAGCCACCGAAAGAAATAAACCTTCGAAAATGGCAAAAGGGCCTCCCGTCGCCCTATTAATATTAACAAGAGGTTACTGATAAAGACGGGGGGAAAATAAATAGCCTTAAAATCCCATTTAAAAGCTTTATTTTTTTCGGCGACCGCAGTACCCGTTTTTGACCACAGGAGGGCACAGTTTTCCGTCCCGTAGCATGACCACCGACGACGACGTTCCCAGTACGGCCGAGTTCCTGTCCATCCGCCGAATTCGTCCCCGACTTCCTGTCCGTCGCAGCACGGTTCCCTGCTTTTTCCCGTGCTCTTTTCTGCACTACGTGGACGGAGCGCACGTCTACCGGCGAGGCCTCGGGAAGGAAAAAAAAGAAGCCTGCTACTGCCTCAGGTGAGCCGAGCCATCCCCCCATTTTCTGAGACCGGCTTTCTCTGTTACCTAGTTAGCGAGGGATCCCCACCTTCCCCCTCCCCCGCCTCCTCCCCGCCTCCACTCGTTTGGTCCTCTCCCCTAAGATGTCCGCCTGGCCGTTCCTGGCCTTTCGCCGCCGGTGACTGTAAAAATGCGACCGAGAACCGGTGGCGGCGGCGGCGGCGGAGGTTGCGAGACCTGGTCTCTTTGCGCTCTTTCCCCTTTCAGCTATAGGGGCTAAATTGGGAACGTAGAGACGAAGTTAGCTTGTTTTCATAACACACTTCGGGGTCGTTTACGCGAGCTCAGCCGCGGCTTCTTTTTAGCTCCTTTTTAGAGGCGGGGCCGGCGGGACACGCTCCAGGCTTTTGGCGTCCGGGTCTGGAAGGGGGTTCCGACCCGTCTCGGGGGTCTCCTCGAAGGCTGCCAAGCAAGGCAGCCGTTGAATGGTGTTTTCCCAGCGCCCGAGTCCCGGGTGTAGAAGAACCAGTCGTATCGCGCTTCCCTGTGTTACACCTTAAGAGGTTGCTCCTCCTAAAAGTGCACCCCGCTCGCTCCCTTCAAGCAAATCCAGGTGTTTTTATTCAAGAGTAGTTTCGTTTGTCCTGCCCTGCTATTTCTTTAAGGAGATCGTACGTATGTAGGTTTGTATTTAGGTTTGATGTTTCTAAACTATATTTCTTAGAGATCCCTATGTATTAATATAGGTGCAACATCAATCTCTCTTTGAAATTGTGTGCATTTTTATTAAGAAACGATCAATGTAAAAATAAATGCAGTTTATTTTGAAAATGTGTATAACCTATCGTTCCCTTCTAGGTTTATCATTTAAAGGATGGATAAAAGGGATGAGACGTGAGAAGCTGCAACTAATGGCTTTTATTATTTTGTTCGCCGTCCATCTAACTTTGTAGACCTTCGTCCAAAACAAGTCAGGGTTAGGAAGGGTAGGAGATTCCTTCCTTTCCTCTCCGGGTTGCCGTAAACAGCCCACCCACCGCCCAGAGGTAAGAGAAAGGAAAAGCAGGTCTCTCTGGGGGCAGCAGGAGACCCGGGTCTTTGCAGAGTCCGGCTTGCAATTTTGCTAACTTCCCCCAGTCACAGCTGCATCGACTGATGTAGCGGCCAGGAGGAAGGGTGGGGACGCCTGCCGGCTGAAAGCTTCAGCCTTTTTGGAAAAGGCAGTGGAGAAAGGAGGTCACGCTCCCTGGATTTCCAGCCTAGAGCCTCTGCTGGATGGGTGACACCCCCCCCCCTTGCTGTGGCTGTTAAGAAGGAACTGGGGGGGAACAGGTAAGTTTCCCCTTTTTTTGCCACTTTCAGTGAGGTTAAGGCTTTTCCTTTCAAAGAGACAGGGATGGAAATGGAGTAAGGTTGGGAGCCCAGTAAAAACCCCAAGAGGAAGCGGGAAACAGGGTAGGAGGTTGCGATGGCCACCGCTCCTCTCAATATTGCAGTTTTGGTGGGAAATAGCGGGAGGGACCTCTCCAAGGGCAGTCTACCGGAAAGGGCCTTTTCTGGCACACATGGCAGGCCGTGCGACAGAATCTTTGGGTGATGCTCACGGGCCCCGCTTTCCGGGCATTTAGGGACAAGGTAAGAACGCATCTCTTTGGCCGAGCTTTTGATTCCTGAGCAATCCTCTTGTGTAATTTTAAGAGCGATTTCAATTGCGTTAATGTGGTTTGTAGATTACAGCGTTAGGATTTTATGAAGCACTTTGATGGCAGAAGAAACAAAAATCGCCAACAAACTCGGAGTGCTTGGGTATGGTTAGGAGAGCACTGACCTTTCTAGGCTGCCCTATCTATGTTTCCTGGTAAAATACATGGGAAAATCCCATTGGAGGAAAATTCCACTTAGGGTTAGGGTTACGTCCCCGTGAACTCCTAGAGGAAAATGGACATCGCCAACAAACTCGGAGTGCTTGGGTATGGTTAGGATGGCACTGACTTTTCTAGGCTGCCCTATCTATGTTTCCTGGTAAAATACATGGGAAAATCCCATTGGAGGAAAATTCCACTTAGGGTTAGGGTTACGTCCCCGTGAACTCCTAGAGGAAAATGGACATCGCCAACAAACTCGGAGTGCTTGGGTATGGTCAGGAGGGCACTGACTTTTCTAGGCTGCCTAATCTATGTTTCCTGGTAAAATACATGGGAAAATCCCATTGGAGGAAAATTCCACTTAGGGTTAGGGTTACGTCACTGTGAACTCCTAGAGCAAAATGGACATCGCCAACGAACTTGGAGTGCTTGGGTATGGTTAGGATGGCACTGACTTTTCTAGGCTGCCCTATCTATGTTTCCTGGTAAAATACATGGGAAAATCTCATTGGAGGAAAATTCCACTTCGGGTTAGGGTTACGTCACCATGAACTCCTAGAGCAAAATGGACATCGCCAACAAACTCGGAGTGCTTGGGTATGGTCAGGAGGGCACTGACTTTTCTAGGCTACCCTATGTATGTTTCCTGGTAAAATACATGGGAAAATCTTATTGGAGGAAAATTCTACTTAGGGTTAGGGTTACGTCACCATGAACTCCTAGAGCAAAATGGACATCGCCAACAAACTCGGAGTGCTTGGGCATGGTCAGGAGGGCACTGACTTTTCTAGGCTACGCTATGTATGTTTCCTGGTAAAATACATGGGAAAATCTTATTGGAGGAAAATTCTACTTAGGGTTAGGGTTACGTCACCGTGAACTCCTAGAGCAAAATGGACATCGCCAACAAACTCGGAGTGCTTGGGTATGGTCAGGAGGGCACTGACTTTTCTAGGCTGCCTAATCTATGTTTCCTGGTAAAATACATTGGAAAATCTCATTGGAGGAAAATTCCACTTAGGGTTAGGGTTACGTCACCATGAACTCCTAGAGCAAAATGGACATCGCCAACAAACTCGGAGTGCTTGGGTATGGTCAGGAGGGCACTGACGTTTCTAGGCTACCCTATGTATGTTTCCTGGTAAAATACATGGGAAAATCTTATTGGAGGAAAATTCTACTTAGGGTTAGGGTTACGTCACCATGAACTCCTAGAGCAAAATGGACATCGCCAACAAACTCGGAGTGCTTGGGTATGGTCAGGAGGGCACTGACTTTTCTAGGCTACCCTATGTATGTTTCCTGGTAAAATACATGGGAAAATCTTATTGGAGGAAAATTCTACTTAGGGTTAGGGTTACGTCACCGTGAACTCCTAGAGCAAAATGGACATCGCCAACAAACTCGGAGTGCTTGGGTATGGTTAGGAGGGCACTGACTTTTCTAGGCTGCCCTATGTATGTTTCCTGGTAAAATACATGGGAAAATCCCATTGGAGGAAAAAGTTTTCAGAATACAGCTGGAAGGGACCTCGGAGGTCTTCTAGTCCAGCTGCCTGCTGAAGTAGGGGACCCTAAGTGGAGTTTTCTTCCAATGGGCCCTATTAATAAGGTGTTAATACCGTTAATAAAGATAGAGAATACCGTCATTTTAAAATGCCGTTAAAAAGGTTTGTTTCTTTTGTTGTTGTTGTTAATTGCGAAGTCGTGTCCGACCCATCGCGACCCCATGGACAATGTTCCTCCAGGTCTTCCTGTCCTCTACCATCTTCTGGAGTCCATTTAAGTTCACACCTACTGCTTGAGTGATTCCATCCAACCACCTCGTCCTCTGTCGTCCCCTTCTTCTATTGCCCTCAATCTTTCCCAGCATTAGGCGCTTCTCCAGTGAGTCCTTCCTTCTCATTAGGTGGCCAAAGTATTTGAGTTTCAACTTCAGGATCTGGCCTTCTAAAGAGCAGTCGGGGTTGACCTCTTCTAGGACTGACCGGTTTGAACGCCTTGCAGTCCAAGGGACTCGCAGGAGTCTTCTCCAGCACCATAGTCCAAAGGCCTCCATTCTTTGGCGCTCAGCCTTTCTTATGGTCCAACTTTCACAGCCATACATTGCAACTGGGGAAACCATGGCCTGGACTATACGCACTTTTGTTGGCAGGGTGATGTCTCTGCTTTTTAGTACGCTTTCTAGATTTGCCATAGCTTTCCTTCCCAGGAGCAAGCGTCTTTTAATTTCTTGGCTGCAGTCCCCATCTGAGGTGATCTTGGAGCCCAGAAAAATAAAATCTGTCACTACCTCCATTTCTTCCCCATCTCTTTGCCAGGAATTGAGTGGGCCGGATGCCATGATTTTGGTTTTCTTAATGTTGAGTTTCAAGCCAACTTTTGCACTCTCTTTCTTCACCCGCATCAAGAGGCTCCTTAGTTCCTCTTCACTTTGTGCCCTTAGAGTGGTATCATCTGCCTATCTTAGGTTGTTGACATTTCTCCCGGCAATCTTAATTCCAACTTTTGTTTCATCTAGCCCTGTCTTTCTCATGATGTGCTCTGCATATAAGTTAAATAGGCAGGGCGACAGTATACAGCCTTGCCGGACTCCTTTTCCAATTTTGAACCCATCCGTGGTTCCGTGTCCAGTTTTCACTGTTGCTTCTTGAGCCGCATATAGGTTTCTCAAGAGACAAATAAGACGGTCTGGTATTCCCGTCTCTTTAAGAACTTGCCACAATTTGTTGCGATCCACACAATGAAAGGCTTTAGCATAGTCAATGAAGCAGAAGTAGATGTTTTTCTGGAACTCCCTAGCTTTCTCCATGATCCAGTCGTGTCGCACTTCCCTGTGTTACACCTTAAGAGGTTGCTCCTCCTAAAAGTGCACCCCGCTCGCCCCCTTCAAGCAAACCCAGATGTTTTTATTCAAGAATAGTTTTGTTTGTCCTGCCCTTCCTTTTCTTTAAGGAGATCGTACGTATGTTTGTATTGAGGTTTGGTGTTTCTAAACTATATTTCTTAGAGATACCTATGTATTAATATAAGCTCAATATCAAATATCTATTTGAAATATTGTGTATTTTTATTAGGAAAGATCAATATAAAAATAAATGTAGTTTGTTTTGAAAAAGTATATAACCTATCGTTCCCTTATAGGTTTATCATTTAAAGGAGGGGTAAAAGGGATGAGACGTGAGACGTTGCAACTAATGGCATTTATTAATTTGTTCGCCGCCCATCTAACTTTGTAGACCTTCGTCTATTAATAAGGTGTTAATACCGTTAATAAAGATAGAGAATACGGTCCTTTTAAAATGCCATTAAAAAGGTTTATTTCTTTGGGTGGCCGCAATACCCATTTTTGACCCCGGGAGGGCACAGTTTTCTGTCCCATAGCTTTGGCTTGGAGTCCATCCTAGGCCTTTTTAATGGCCTCCATCCTATAGCTAAGGCAGGGGTAGGCAACCTTGGCTCTTTGATGACTGGTGGACTTCAATTCCCAGAATTCCTGAGCCAGCCCTGCTAAGGCACGGAAAACTGGTCAAATCAGATACTGCGGCCAGAAAAATAAATAAACCTCTTTAAGATGATTATTCTTGATTATTAAAACCTTATTAATATGAATAAGCCACGATAGGCCTTAACTCGGTTTAAGATTGGAACCAGGATTTCTTCTGCGTCCGTGTCGCACCGACCGGGCCCCCCGTCGCCACGTTAATATTAATAAGGCGTTAAGATTAAAAATAGAGAAGAATAAGCTTCAAATGCTATTAAAAAGCATTTATTTCTTTGGGCGGCAGCAGTACCCGTTTTTGACCACAGGAGGGCAGTGTTTCCCGTCCCATAGCATTAACAGGGAGGCCGTCGTAGGCCTTTTGCCCAGGATCGGGACACGGAGAAGCTAAGCCCCAAAGCGCAGAGCGTCAGCCAAAGGGTCGCCACTCTATGCTCCTCCGAAAGGGACGGGCCGCTTCCCTCGGCCTTCTGCGCATGTCGGCCGGCTGGCTCTTGACGAGTAATCTGCGAGAGGGCCTCTCTGGACGGCGGACTTCCTGTCCGTCGGTATCGGCCGTCCCCCAGGTGCTGCGGTAAACGACTTCCGTCCCTTCGTTCTTAATCTTCCCCCCTACTTCCTTTCGGGTAGACCTCCTCAATATGGCCGACTTCCCGTCCGCTCAAATTCGCCGTCCTCCAGGGTCTTGAAATGCGACCTTTCCAATATGGCGGACTTCCGGTCCGTCCTTCTTAATCGTCCTTCCACTTCCTTTTTTTCCCGGGACCTTCTGGGCAGGGCGCACTCGACGTCCGACCAACGAGGTAAGTAAGCCTTGAAAACCCCATTCAAAAGGCTTATTTCCCTTGGCGGCCGCAATACCCGTCCCATAGCATTTACCATCGAGGCCACCGTAGGCCTTTTCCACGGCCTCAATGCCGCTATCGCTAAGGGAGGGAAAACAGTGCCCTCCCGTGGCCAAGCCGGGTATAGCAGCCACCGAAAGAAATAAACCTTCGAAAATGGCAAAAGGGCCTCCCGTCGCCCTATTAATATTAACAAGAGGTTACTGATAAAGACGGGGGGAAAATAAATAGCCTTAAAATCCCATTTAAAAGCTTTATTTTTTTCGGCGACCGCAGTACCCGTTTTTGACCACAGGAGGGCACAGTTTTCCGTCCCGTAGCATGACCACCGACGACGACGTTCCCAGTACGGCCGAGTTCCTGTCCATCCGCCGAATTCGTCCCCGACTTCCTGTCCGTCGCAGCACGGTTCCCTGCTTTTTCCCGTGCTCTTTTCTGCACTACGTGGACGGAGCGCACGTCTACCGGCGAGGCCTCGGGAAGGAAAAAAAAGAAGCCTGCTACTGCCTCAGGTGAGCCGAGCCATCCCCCCATTTTCTGAGACCGGCTTTCTCTGTTACCTAGTTAGCGAGGGATCCCCACCTTCCCCCTCCCCCGCCTCCACTCGTTTGGTCCTCTCCCCTAAGATGTCCGCCTGGCCGTTCCTGGCCTTTCGCCGCCGGTGACTGTAAAAATGCGACCGAGAACCGGTGGCGGCGGCGGCGGCGGAGGTTGCGAGACCTGGTCTCTTTGCGCTCTTTCCCCTTTCAGCTATAGGGGCTAAATTGGGAACGTAGAGACGAAGTTAGCTTGTTTTCATAACACACTTCGGGGTCGTTTACGCGAGCTCAGCCGCGGCTTCTTTTTAGCTCCTTTTTAGAGGCGGGGCCGGCGGGACACGCTCCAGGCTTTTGGCGTCCGGGTCTGGAAGGGGGTTCCGACCCGTCTCGGGGGTCTCCTCGAAGGCTGCCAAGCAAGGCAGCCGTTGAATGGTGTTTTCCCAGCGCCCGAGTCCCGGGTGTAGAAGAACCAGTCGTATCGCGCTTCCCTGTGTTACACCTTAAGAGGTTGCTCCTCCTAAAAGTGCACCCCGCTCGCTCCCTTCAAGCAAATCCAGGTGTTTTTATTCAAGAGTAGTTTCGTTTGTCCTGCCCTGCTATTTCTTTAAGGAGATCGTACGTATGTAGGTTTGTATTTAGGTTTGATGTTTCTAAACTATATTTCTTAGAGATCCCTATGTATTAATATAGGTGCAACATCAATCTCTCTTTGAAATTGTGTGCATTTTTATTAAGAAACGATCAATGTAAAAATAAATGCAGTTTATTTTGAAAATGTGTATAACCTATCGTTCCCTTCTAGGTTTATCATTTAAAGGATGGATAAAAGGGATGAGACGTGAGAAGCTGCAACTAATGGCTTTTATTATTTTGTTCGCCGTCCATCTAACTTTGTAGACCTTCGTCCAAAACAAGTCAGGGTTAGGAAGGGTAGGAGATTCCTTCCTTTCCTCTCCGGGTTGCCGTAAACAGCCCACCCACCGCCCAGAGGTAAGAGAAAGGAAAAGCAGGTCTCTCTGGGGGCAGCAGGAGACCCGGGTCTTTGCAGAGTCCGGCTTGCAATTTTGCTAACTTCCCCCAGTCACAGCTGCATCGACTGATGTAGCGGCCAGGAGGAAGGGTGGGGACGCCTGCCGGCTGAAAGCTTCAGCCTTTTTGGAAAAGGCAGTGGAGAAAGGAGGTCACGCTCCCTGGATTTCCAGCCTAGAGCCTCTGCTGGATGGGTGACACCCCCCCCCCCTTGCTGTGGCTGTTAAGAAGGAACTGGGGGGGAACAGGTAAGTTTCCCCTTTTTTTGCCACTTTCAGTGAGGTTAAGGCTTTTCCTTTCAAAGAGACAGGGATGGAAATGGAGTAAGGTTGGGAGCCCAGTAAAAACCCCAAGAGGAAGCGGGAAACAGGGTAGGAGGTTGCGATGGCCACCGCTCCTCTCAATATTGCAGTTTTGGTGGGAAATAGCGGGAGGGACCTCTCCAAGGGCAGTCTACCGGAAAGGGCCTTTTCTGGCACACATGGCAGGCCGTGCGACAGAATCTTTGGGTGATGCTCACGGGCCCCGCTTTCCGGGCATTTAGGGACAAGGTAAGAACGCATCTCTTTGGCCGAGCTTTTGATTCCTGAGCAATCCTCTTGTGTAATTTTAAGAGCGATTTCAATTGCGTTAATGTGGTTTGTAGATTACAGCGTTAGGATTTTATGAAGCACTTTGATGGCAGAAGAAACAAAAATCGCCAACAAACTCGGAGTGCTTGGGTATGGTTAGGAGAGCACTGACCTTTCTAGGCTGCCCTATCTATGTTTCCTGGTAAAATACATGGGAAAATCCCATTGGAGGAAAATTCCACTTAGGGTTAGGGTTACGTCCCCGTGAACTCCTAGAGGAAAATGGACATCGCCAACAAACTCGGAGTGCTTGGGTATGGTTAGGATGGCACTGACTTTTCTAGGCTGCCCTATCTATGTTTCCTGGTAAAATACATGGGAAAATCCCATTGGAGGAAAATTCCACTTAGGGTTAGGGTTACGTCCCCGTGAACTCCTAGAGGAAAATGGACATCGCCAACAAACTCGGAGTGCTTGGGTATGGTCAGGAGGGCACTGACTTTTCTAGGCTGCCTAATCTATGTTTCCTGGTAAAATACATGGGAAAATCCCATTGGAGGAAAATTCCACTTAGGGTTAGGGTTACGTCACTGTGAACTCCTAGAGCAAAATGGACATCGCCAACGAACTTGGAGTGCTTGGGTATGGTTAGGATGGCACTGACTTTTCTAGGCTGCCCTATCTATGTTTCCTGGTAAAATACATGGGAAAATCTCATTGGAGGAAAATTCCACTTCGGGTTAGGGTTACGTCACCATGAACTCCTAGAGCAAAATGGACATCGCCAACAAACTCGGAGTGCTTGGGTATGGTCAGGAGGGCACTGACTTTTCTAGGCTACCCTATGTATGTTTCCTGGTAAAATACATGGGAAAATCTTATTGGAGGAAAATTCTACTTAGGGTTAGGGTTACGTCACCATGAACTCCTAGAGCAAAATGGACATCGCCAACAAACTCGGAGTGCTTGGGCATGGTCAGGAGGGCACTGACTTTTCTAGGCTACGCTATGTATGTTTCCTGGTAAAATACATGGGAAAATCTTATTGGAGGAAAATTCTACTTAGGGTTAGGGTTACGTCACCGTGAACTCCTAGAGCAAAATGGACATCGCCAACAAACTCGGAGTGCTTGGGTATGGTCAGGAGGGCACTGACTTTTCTAGGCTGCCTAATCTATGTTTCCTGGTAAAATACATTGGAAAATCTCATTGGAGGAAAATTCCACTTAGGGTTAGGGTTACGTCACCATGAACTCCTAGAGCAAAATGGACATCGCCAACAAACTCGGAGTGCTTGGGTATGGTCAGGAGGGCACTGACGTTTCTAGGCTACCCTATGTATGTTTCCTGGTAAAATACATGGGAAAATCTTATTGGAGGAAAATTCTACTTAGGGTTAGGGTTACGTCACCATGAACTCCTAGAGCAAAATGGACATCGCCAACAAACTCGGAGTGCTTGGGTATGGTCAGGAGGGCACTGACTTTTCTAGGCTACCCTATGTATGTTTCCTGGTAAAATACATGGGAAAATCTTATTGGAGGAAAATTCTACTTAGGGTTAGGGTTACGTCACCGTGAACTCCTAGAGCAAAATGGACATCGCCAACAAACTCGGAGTGCTTGGGTATGGTTAGGAGGGCACTGACTTTTCTAGGCTGCCCTATGTATGTTTCCTGGTAAAATACATGGGAAAATCCCATTGGAGGAAAAAGTTTTCAGAATACAGCTGGAAGGGACCTCGGAGGTCTTCTAGTCCAGCTGCCTGCTGAAGTAGGGGACCCTAAGTGGAGTTTTCTTCCAATGGGCCCTATTAATAAGGTGTTAATACCGTTAATAAAGATAGAGAATACCGTCATTTTAAAATGCCGTTAAAAAGGTTTGTTTCTTTTGTTGTTGTTGTTAATTGCGAAGTCGTGTCCGACCCATCGCGACCCCATGGACAATGTTCCTCCAGGTCTTCCTGTCCTCTACCATCTTCTGGAGTCCATTTAAGTTCACACCTACTGCTTGAGTGATTCCATCCAACCACCTCGTCCTCTGTCGTCCCCTTCTTCTATTGCCCTCAATCTTTCCCAGCATTAGGCGCTTCTCCAGTGAGTCCTTCCTTCTCATTAGGTGGCCAAAGTATTTGAGTTTCAACTTCAGGATCTGGCCTTCTAAAGAGCAGTCGGGGTTGACCTCTTCTAGGACTGACCGGTTTGAACGCCTTGCAGTCCAAGGGACTCGCAGGAGTCTTCTCCAGCACCATAGTCCAAAGGCCTCCATTCTTTGGCGCTCAGCCTTTCTTATGGTCCAACTTTCACAGCCATACATTGCAACTGGGGAAACCATGGCCTGGACTATACGCACTTTTGTTGGCAGGGTGATGTCTCTGCTTTTTAGTACGCTTTCTAGATTTGCCATAGCTTTCCTTCCCAGGAGCAAGCGTCTTTTAATTTCTTGGCTGCAGTCCCCATCTGAGGTGATCTTGGAGCCCAGAAAAATAAAATCTGTCACTACCTCCATTTCTTCCCCATCTCTTTGCCAGGAATTGAGTGGGCCGGATGCCATGATTTTGGTTTTCTTAATGTTGAGTTTCAAGCCAACTTTTGCACTCTCTTTCTTCACCCGCATCAAGAGGCTCCTTAGTTCCTCTTCACTTTGTGCCCTTAGAGTGGTATCATCTGCCTATCTTAGGTTGTTGACATTTCTCCCGGCAATCTTAATTCCAACTTTTGTTTCATCTAGCCCTGTCTTTCTCATGATGTGCTCTGCATATAAGTTAAATAGGCAGGGCGACAGTATACAGCCTTGCCGGACTCCTTTTCCAATTTTGAACCCATCCGTGGTTCCGTGTCCAGTTTTCACTGTTGCTTCTTGAGCCGCATATAGGTTTCTCAAGAGACAAATAAGACGGTCTGGTATTCCCGTCTCTTTAAGAACTTGCCACAATTTGTTGCGATCCACACAATGAAAGGCTTTAGCATAGTCAATGAAGCAGAAGTAGATGTTTTTCTGGAACTCCCTAGCTTTCTCCATGATCCAGTCGTGTCGCACTTCCCTGTGTTACACCTTAAGAGGTTGCTCCTCCTAAAAGTGCACCCCGCTCGCCCCCTTCAAGCAAACCCAGATGTTTTTATTCAAGAATAGTTTTGTTTGTCCTGCCCTTCCTTTTCTTTAAGGAGATCGTACGTATGTTTGTATTGAGGTTTGGTGTTTCTAAACTATATTTCTTAGAGATACCTATGTATTAATATAAGCTCAATATCAAATATCTATTTGAAATATTGTGTATTTTTATTAGGAAAGATCAATATAAAAATAAATGTAGTTTATTTTGAAAAAGTATATAACCTATCGTTCCCTTATAGGTTTATCATTTAAAGGAGGGGTAAAAGGGATGAGACGTGAGACGTTGCAACTAATGGCATTTATTAATTTGTTCGCCGCCCATCTAACTTTGTAGACCTTCGTCTATTAATAAGGTGTTAATACCGTTAATAAAGATAGAGAATACGGTCCTTTTAAAATGCCATTAAAAAGGTTTATTTCTTTGGGTGGCCGCAATACCCATTTTTGACCCCGGGAGGGCACAGTTTTCTGTCCCATAGCTTTGGCTTGGAGTCCATCCTAGGCCTTTTTAATGGCCTCCATCCTATAGCTAAGGCAGGGGTAGGCAACCTTGGCTCTTTGATGACTGGTGGACTTCAATTCCCAGAATTCCTGAGCCAGCCCTGCTAAGGCACGGAAAACTGGTCAAATCAGATACTGCGGCCAGAAAAATAAATAAACCTCTTTAAGATGATTATTCTTGATTATTAAAACCTTATTAATATGAATAAGCCACGATAGGCCTTAACTCGGTTTAAGATTGGAACCAGGATTTCTTCTGCGTCCGTGTCGCACCGACCGGGCCCCCCGTCGCCACGTTAATATTAATAAGGCGTTAAGATTAAAAATAGAGAAGAATAAGCTTCAAATGCTATTAAAAAGCATTTATTTCTTTGGGCGGCAGCAGTACCCGTTTTTGACCACAGGAGGGCAGTGTTTCCCGTCCCATAGCATTAACAGGGAGGCCGTCGTAGGCCTTTTGCCCAGGATCGGGACACGGAGAAGCTAAGCCCCAAAGCGCAGAGCGTCAGCCAAAGGGTCGCCACTCTATGCTCCTCCGAAAGGGACGGGCCGCTTCCCTCGGCCTTCTGCGCATGTCGGCCGGCTGGCTCTTGACGAGTAATCTGCGAGAGGGCCTCTCTGGACGGCGGACTTCCTGTCCGTCGGTATCGGCCGTCCCCCAGGTGCTGCGGTAAACGACTTCCGTCCCTTCGTTCTTAATCTTCCCCCCTACTTCCTTTCGGGTAGACCTCCTCAATATGGCCGACTTCCCGTCCGCTCAAATTCGCCGTCCTCCAGGGTCTTGAAATGCGACCTTTCCAATATGGCGGACTTCCGGTCCGTCCTTCTTAATCGTCCTTCCACTTCCTTTTTTTCCCGGGACCTTCTGGGCAGGGCGCACTCGACGTCCGACCAACGAGGTAAGTAAGCCTTGAAAACCCCATTCAAAAGGCTTATTTCCCTTGGCGGCCGCAATACCCGTCCCATAGCATTTACCATCGAGGCCACCGTAGGCCTTTTCCACGGCCTCAATGCCGCTATCGCTAAGGGAGGGAAAACAGTGCCCTCCCGTGGCCAAGCCGGGTATAGCAGCCACCGAAAGAAATAAACCTTCGAAAATGGCAAAAGGGCCTCCCGTCGCCCTATTAATATTAACAAGAGGTTACTGATAAAGACGGGGGGAAAATAAATAGCCTTAAAATCCCATTTAAAAGCTTTATTTTTTTCGGCGACCGCAGTACCCGTTTTTGACCACAGGAGGGCACAGTTTTCCGTCCCGTAGCATGACCACCGACGACGACGTTCCCAGTACGGCCGAGTTCCTGTCCATCCGCCGAATTCGTCCCCGACTTCCTGTCCGTCGCAGCACGGTTCCCTGCTTTTTCCCGTGCTCTTTTCTGCACTACGTGGACGGAGCGCACGTCTACCGGCGAGGCCTCGGGAAGGAAAAAAAAGAAGCCTGCTACTGCCTCAGGTGAGCCGAGCCATCCCCCCATTTTCTGAGACCGGCTTTCTCTGTTACCTAGTTAGCGAGGGATCCCCACCTTCCCCCTCCCCCGCCTCCACTCGTTTGGTCCTCTCCCCTAAGATGTCCGCCTGGCCGTTCCTGGCCTTTCGCCGCCGGTGACTGTAAAAATGCGACCGAGAACCGGTGGCGGCGGCGGCGGCGGAGGTTGCGAGACCTGGTCTCTTTGCGCTCTTTCCCCTTTCAGCTATAGGGGCTAAATTGGGAACGTAGAGACGAAGTTAGCTTGTTTTCATAACACACTTCGGGGTCGTTTACGCGAGCTCAGCCGCGGCTTCTTTTTAGCTCCTTTTTAGAGGCGGGGCCGGCGGGACACGCTCCAGGCTTTTGGCGTCCGGGTCTGGAAGGGGGTTCCGACCCGTCTCGGGGGTCTCCTCGAAGGCTGCCAAGCAAGGCAGCCGTTGAATGGTGTTTTCCCAGCGCCCGAGTCCCGGGTGTAGAAGAACCAGTCGTATCGCGCTTCCCTGTGTTACACCTTAAGAGGTTGCTCCTCCTAAAAGTGCACCCCGCTCGCTCCCTTCAAGCAAATCCAGGTGTTTTTATTCAAGAGTAGTTTCGTTTGTCCTGCCCTGCTATTTCTTTAAGGAGATCGTACGTATGTAGGTTTGTATTTAGGTTTGATGTTTCTAAACTATATTTCTTAGAGATCCCTATGTATTAATATAGGTGCAACATCAATCTCTCTTTGAAATTGTGTGCATTTTTATTAAGAAACGATCAATGTAAAAATAAATGCAGTTTATTTTGAAAATGTGTATAACCTATCGTTCCCTTCTAGGTTTATCATTTAAAGGATGGATAAAAGGGATGAGACGTGAGAAGCTGCAACTAATGGCTTTTATTATTTTGTTCGCCGTCCATCTAACTTTGTAGACCTTCGTCCAAAACAAGTCAGGGTTAGGAAGGGTAGGAGATTCCTTCCTTTCCTCTCCGGGTTGCCGTAAACAGCCCACCCACCGCCCAGAGGTAAGAGAAAGGAAAAGCAGGTCTCTCTGGGGGCAGCAGGAGACCCGGGTCTTTGCAGAGTCCGGCTTGCAATTTTGCTAACTTCCCCCAGTCACAGCTGCATCGACTGATGTAGCGGCCAGGAGGAAGGGTGGGGACGCCTGCCGGCTGAAAGCTTCAGCCTTTTTGGAAAAGGCAGTGGAGAAAGGAGGTCACGCTCCCTGGATTTCCAGCCTAGAGCCTCTGCTGGATGGGTGACACCCCCCCCCTTGCTGTGGCTGTTAAGAAGGAACTGGGGAGGAACAGGTAAGTTTCCCCTTTTTTTGCCACTTTCAGTGAGGTTAAGGCTTTTCCTTTCAAAGAGACAGGGATGGAAATGGAGTAAGGTTGGGAGCCCAGTAAAAACCCCAAGAGGAAGCGGGAAACAGGGTAGGAGGTTGCGATGGCCACCGCTCCTCTCAATATTGCAGTTTTGGTGGGAAATAGCGGGAGGGACCTCTCCAAGGGCAGTCTACCGGAAAGGGCCTTTTCTGGCACACATGGCAGGCCGTGCGACAGAATCTTTGGGTGATGCTCACGGGCCCCGCTTTCCGGGCATTTAGGGACAAGGTAAGAACGCATCTCTTTGGCCGAGCTTTTGATTCCTGAGCAATCCTCTTGTGTAATTTTAAGAGCGATTTCAATTGCGTTAATGTGGTTTGTAGATTACAGCGTTAGGATTTTATGAAGCACTTTGATGGCAGAAGAAACAAAAATCGCCAACAAACTCGGAGTGCTTGGGTATGGTTAGGAGAGCACTGACCTTTCTAGGCTGCCCTATCTATGTTTCCTGGTAAAATACATGGGAAAATCCCATTGGAGGAAAATTCCACTTAGGGTTAGGGTTACGTCCCCGTGAACTCCTAGAGGAAAATGGACATCGCCAACAAACTCGGAGTGCTTGGGTATGGTTAGGATGGCACTGACTTTTCTAGGCTGCCCTATCTATGTTTCCTGGTAAAATACATGGGAAAATCCCATTGGAGGAAAATTCCACTTAGGGTTAGGGTTACGTCCCCGTGAACTCCTAGAGGAAAATGGACATCGCCAACAAACTCGGAGTGCTTGGGTATGGTCAGGAGGGCACTGACTTTTCTAGGCTGCCTAATCTATGTTTCCTGGTAAAATACATGGGAAAATCCCATTGGAGGAAAATTCCACTTAGGGTTAGGGTTACGTCACTGTGAACTCCTAGAGCAAAATGGACATCGCCAACGAACTTGGAGTGCTTGGGTATGGTTAGGATGGCACTGACTTTTCTAGGCTGCCCTATCTATGTTTCCTGGTAAAATACATGGGAAAATCTCATTGGAGGAAAATTCCACTTCGGGTTAGGGTTACGTCACCATGAACTCCTAGAGCAAAATGGACATCGCCAACAAACTCGGAGTGCTTGGGTATGGTCAGGAGGGCACTGACTTTTCTAGGCTACCCTATGTATGTTTCCTGGTAAAATACATGGGAAAATCTTATTGGAGGAAAATTCTACTTAGGGTTAGGGTTACGTCACCATGAACTCCTAGAGCAAAATGGACATCGCCAACAAACTCGGAGTGCTTGGGCATGGTCAGGAGGGCACTGACTTTTCTAGGCTACGCTATGTATGTTTCCTGGTAAAATACATGGGAAAATCTTATTGGAGGAAAATTCTACTTAGGGTTAGGGTTACGTCACCGTGAACTCCTAGAGCAAAATGGACATCGCCAACAAACTCGGAGTGCTTGGGTATGGTCAGGAGGGCACTGACTTTTCTAGGCTGCCTAATCTATGTTTCCTGGTAAAATACATTGGAAAATCTCATTGGAGGAAAATTCCACTTAGGGTTAGGGTTACGTCACCATGAACTCCTAGAGCAAAATGGACATCGCCAACAAACTCGGAGTGCTTGGGTATGGTCAGGAGGGCACTGACGTTTCTAGGCTACCCTATGTATGTTTCCTGGTAAAATACATGGGAAAATCTTATTGGAGGAAAATTCTACTTAGGGTTAGGGTTACGTCACCATGAACTCCTAGAGCAAAATGGACATCGCCAACAAACTCGGAGTGCTTGGGTATGGTCAGGAGGGCACTGACGTTTCTAGGCTACCCTATGTATGTTTCCTGGTAAAATACATGGGAAAATCTTATTGGAGGAAAATTCTACTTAGGGTTAGGGTTACGTCACCATGAACTCCTAGAGCAAAATGGACATCGCCAACAAACTCGGAGTGCTTGGGTATGGTCAGGAGGGCACTGACTTTTCTAGGCTACCCTATGTATGTTTCCTGGTAAAATACATGGGAAAATCTTATTGGAGGAAAATTCTACTTAGGGTTAGGGTTACGTCACCGTGAACTCCTAGAGCAAAATGGACATCGCCAACAAACTCGGAGTGCTTGGGTATGGTTAGGAGGGCACTGACTTTTCTAGGCTGCCCTATGTATGTTTCCTGGTAAAATACATGGGAAAATCCCATTGGAGGAAAAAGTTTTCAGAATACAGCTGGAAGGGACCTCGGAGGTCTTCTAGTCCAGCTGCCTGCTGAAGTAGGGGACCCTAAGTGGAGTTTTCTTCCAATGGGCCCTATTAATAAGGTGTTAATACCGTTAATAAAGATAGAGAATACCGTCATTTTAAAATGCCGTTAAAAAGGTTTGTTTCTTTTGTTGTTGTTGTTAATTGCGAAGTCGTGTCCGACCCATCGCGACCCCATGGACAATGTTCCTCCAGGTCTTCCTGTCCTCTACCATCTTCTGGAGTCCATTTAAGTTCACACCTACTGCTTGAGTGATTCCATCCAACCACCTCGTCCTCTGTCGTCCCCTTCTTCTATTGCCCTCAATCTTTCCCAGCATTAGGCGCTTCTCCAGTGAGTCCTTCCTTCTCATTAGGTGGCCAAAGTATTTGAGTTTCAACTTCAGGATCTGGCCTTCTAAAGAGCAGTCGGGGTTGACCTCTTCTAGGACTGACCGGTTTGAACGCCTTGCAGTCCAAGGGACTCGCAGGAGTCTTCTCCAGCACCATAGTCCAAAGGCCTCCATTCTTTGGCGCTCAGCCTTTCTTATGGTCCAACTTTCACAGCCATACATTGCAACTGGGGAAACCATGGCCTGGACTATACGCACTTTTGTTGGCAGGGTGATGTCTCTGCTTTTTAGTACGCTTTCTAGATTTGCCATAGCTTTCCTTCCCAGGAGCAAGCGTCTTTTAATTTCTTGGCTGCAGTCCCCATCTGAGGTGATCTTGGAGCCCAGAAAAATAAAATCTGTCACTACCTCCATTTCTTCCCCATCTCTTTGCCAGGAATTGAGTGGGCCGGATGCCATGATTTTGGTTTTCTTAATGTTGAGTTTCAAGCCAACTTTTGCACTCTCTTTCTTCACCCGCATCAAGAGGCTCCTTAGTTCCTCTTCACTTTGTGCCCTTAGAGTGGTATCATCTGCCTATCTTAGGTTGTTGACATTTCTCCCGGCAATCTTAATTCCAACTTTTGTTTCATCTAGCCCTGTCTTTCTCATGATGTGCTCTGCATATAAGTTAAATAGGCAGGGCGACAGTATACAGCCTTGCCGGACTCCTTTTCCAATTTTGAACCCATCCGTGGTTCCGTGTCCAGTTTTCACTGTTGCTTCTTGAGCCGCATATAGGTTTCTCAAGAGACAAATAAGACGGTCTGGTATTCCCGTCTCTTTAAGAACTTGCCACAATTTGTTGCGATCCACACAATGAAAGGCTTTAGCATAGTCAATGAAGCAGAAGTAGATGTTTTTCTGGAACTCCCTAGCTTTCTCCATGATCCAGTCGTGTCGCACTTCCCTGTGTTACACCTTAAGAGGTTGCTCCTCCTAAAAGTGCACCCCGCTCGCCCCCTTCAAGCAAACCCAGATGTTTTTATTCAAGAATAGTTTTGTTTGTCCTGCCCTTCCTTTTCTTTAAGGAGATCGTACGTATGTTTGTATTGAGGTTTGGTGTTTCTAAACTATATTTCTTAGAGATACCTATGTATTAATATAAGCTCAATATCAAATATCTATTTGAAATATTGTGTATTTTTATTAGGAAAGATCAATATAAAAATAAATGTAGTTTATTTTGAAAAAGTATATAACCTATCGTTCCCTTATAGGTTTATCATTTAAAGGAGGGGTAAAAGGGATGAGACGTGAGACGTTGCAACTAATGGCATTTATTAATTTGTTCGCCGCCCATCTAACTTTGTAGACCTTCGTCTATTAATAAGGTGTTAATACCGTTAATAAAGATAGAGAATACGGTCCTTTTAAAATGCCATTAAAAAGGTTTATTTCTTTGGGTGGCCGCAATACCCATTTTTGACCCCGGGAGGGCACAGTTTTCTGTCCCATAGCTTTGGCTTGGAGTCCATCCTAGGCCTTTTTAATGGCCTCCATCCTATAGCTAAGGCAGGGGTAGGCAACCTTGGCTCTTTGATGACTGGTGGACTTCAATTCCCAGAATTCCTGAGCCAGCCCTGCTAAGGCACGGAAAACTGGTCAAATCAGATACTGCGGCCAGAAAAATAAATAAACCTCTTTAAGATGATTATTCTTGATTATTAAAACCTTATTAATATGAATAAGCCACGATAGGCCTTAACTCGGTTTAAGATTGGAACCAGGATTTCTTCTGCGTCCGTGTCGCACCGACCGGGCCCCCCGTCGCCACGTTAATATTAATAAGGCGTTAAGATTAAAAATAGAGAAGAATAAGCTTCAAATGCTATTAAAAAGCATTTATTTCTTTGGGCGGCAGCAGTACCCGTTTTTGACCACAGGAGGGCAGTGTTTCCCGTCCCATAGCATTAACAGGGAGGCCGTCGTAGGCCTTTTGCCCAGGATCGGGACACGGAGAAGCTAAGCCCCAAAGCGCAGAGCGTCAGCCAAAGGGTCGCCACTCTATGCTCCTCCGAAAGGGACGGGCCGCTTCCCTCGGCCTTCTGCGCATGTCGGCCGGCTGGCTCTTGACGAGTAATCTGCGAGAGGGCCTCTCTGGACGGCGGACTTCCTGTCCGTCGGTATCGGCCGTCCCCCAGGTGCTGCGGTAAACGACTTCCGTCCCTTCGTTCTTAATCTTCCCCCCTACTTCCTTTCGGGTAGACCTCCTCAATATGGCCGACTTCCCGTCCGCTCAAATTCGCCGTCCTCCAGGGTCTTGAAATGCGACCTTTCCAATATGGCGGACTTCCGGTCCGTCCTTCTTAATCGTCCTTCCACTTCCTTTTTTTCCCGGGACCTTCTGGGCAGGGCGCACTCGACGTCCGACCAACGAGGTAAGTAAGCCTTGAAAACCCCATTCAAAAGGCTTATTTCCCTTGGCGGCCGCAATACCCGTCCCATAGCATTTACCATCGAGGCCACCGTAGGCCTTTTCCACGGCCTCAATGCCGCTATCGCTAAGGGAGGGAAAACAGTGCCCTCCCGTGGCCAAGCCGGGTATAGCAGCCACCGAAAGAAATAAACCTTCGAAAATGGCAAAAGGGCCTCCCGTCGCCCTATTAATATTAACAAGAGGTTACTGATAAAGACGGGGGGAAAATAAATAGCCTTAAAATCCCATTTAAAAGCTTTATTTTTTTCGGCGACCGCAGTACCCGTTTTTGACCACAGGAGGGCACAGTTTTCCGTCCCGTAGCATGACCACCGACGACGACGTTCCCAGTACGGCCGAGTTCCTGTCCATCCGCCGAATTCGTCCCCGACTTCCTGTCCGTCGCAGCACGGTTCCCTGCTTTTTCCCGTGCTCTTTTCTGCACTACGTGGACGGAGCGCACGTCTACCGGCGAGGCCTCGGGAAGGAAAAAAAAGAAGCCTGCTACTGCCTCAGGTGAGCCGAGCCATCCCCCCATTTTCTGAGACCGGCTTTCTCTGTTACCTAGTTAGCGAGGGATCCCCACCTTCCCCCTCCCCCGCCTCCACTCGTTTGGTCCTCTCCCCTAAGATGTCCGCCTGGCCGTTCCTGGCCTTTCGCCGCCGGTGACTGTAAAAATGCGACCGAGAACCGGTGGCGGCGGCGGCGGCGGAGGTTGCGAGACCTGGTCTCTTTGCGCTCTTTCCCCTTTCAGCTATAGGGGCTAAATTGGGAACGTAGAGACGAAGTTAGCTTGTTTTCATAACACACTTCGGGGTCGTTTACGCGAGCTCAGCCGCGGCTTCTTTTTAGCTCCTTTTTAGAGGCGGGGCCGGCGGGACACGCTCCAGGCTTTTGGCGTCCGGGTCTGGAAGGGGGTTCCGACCCGTCTCGGGGGTCTCCTCGAAGGCTGCCAAGCAAGGCAGCCGTTGAATGGTGTTTTCCCAGCGCCCGAGTCCCGGGTGTAGAAGAACCAGTCGTATCGCGCTTCCCTGTGTTACACCTTAAGAGGTTGCTCCTCCTAAAATTGCACCCCGCTCGCTCCCTTCAAGCAAATCCAGGTGTTTTTATTCAAGAGTAGTTTCGTTTGTCCTGCCCTGCTATTTCTTTAAGGAGATCGTACGTATGTAGGTTTGTATTTAGGTTTGATGTTTCTAAACTATATTTCTTAGAGATCCCTATGTATTAATATAGGTGCAACATCAATCTCTCTTTGAAATTGTGTGCATTTTTATTAAGAAACGATCAATGTAAAAATAAATGCAGTTTATTTTGAAAATGTGTATAACCTATCGTTCCCTTCTAGGTTTATCATTTAAAGGATGGATAAAAGGGATGAGACGTGAGAAGCTGCAACTAATGGCTTTTATTATTTTGTTCGCCGTCCATCTAACTTTGTAGACCTTCGTCCAAAACAAGTCAGGGTTAGGAAGGGTAGGAGATTCCTTCCTTTCCTCTCCGGGTTGCCGTAAACAGCCCACCCACCGCCCAGAGGTAAGAGAAAGGAAAAGCAGGTCTCTCTGGGGGCAGCAGGAGACCCGGGTCTTTGCAGAGTCCGGCTTGCAATTTTGCTAACTTCCCCCAGTCACAGCTGCATCGACTGATGTAGCGGCCAGGAGGAAGGGTGGGGACGCCTGCCGGCTGAAAGCTTCAGCCTTTTTGGAAAAGGCAGTGGAGAAAGGAGGTCACGCTCCCTGGATTTCCAGCCTAGAGCCTCTGCTGGATGGGTGACACCCCCCCCCCCTTGCTGTGGCTGTTAAGAAGGAACTGGGGAGGAACAGGTAAGTTTCCCCTTTTTTTGCCACTTTCAGTGAGGTTAAGGCTTTTCCTTTCAAAGAGACAGGGATGGAAATGGAGTAAGGTTGGGAGCCCAGTAAAAACCCCAAGAGGAAGCGGGAAACAGGGTAGGAGGTTGCGATGGCCACCGCTCCTCTCAATATTGCAGTTTTGGTGGGAAATAGCGGGAGGGACCTCTCCAAGGGCAGTCTACCGGAAAGGGCCTTTTCTGGCACACATGGCAGGCCGTGCGACAGAATCTTTGGGTGATGCTCACGGGCCCCGCTTTCCGGGCATTTAGGGACAAGGTAAGAACGCATCTCTTTGGCCGAGCTTTTGATTCCTGAGCAATCCTCTTGTGTAATTTTAAGAGCGATTTCAATTGCGTTAATGTGGTTTGTAGATTACAGCGTTAGGATTTTATGAAGCACTTTGATGGCAGAAGAAACAAAAATCGCCAACAAACTCGGAGTGCTTGGGTATGGTTAGGAGAGCACTGACCTTTCTAGGCTGCCCTATCTATGTTTCCTGGTAAAATACATGGGAAAATCCCATTGGAGGAAAATTCCACTTAGGGTTAGGGTTACGTCCCCGTGAACTCCTAGAGGAAAATGGACATCGCCAACAAACTCGGAGTGCTTGGGTATGGTTAGGATGGCACTGACTTTTCTAGGCTGCCCTATCTATGTTTCCTGGTAAAATACATGGGAAAATCCCATTGGAGGAAAATTCCACTTAGGGTTAGGGTTACGTCCCCGTGAACTCCTAGAGGAAAATGGACATCGCCAACAAACTCGGAGTGCTTGGGTATGGTCAGGAGGGCACTGACTTTTCTAGGCTGCCTAATCTATGTTTCCTGGTAAAATACATGGGAAAATCCCATTGGAGGAAAATTCCACTTAGGGTTAGGGTTACGTCACTGTGAACTCCTAGAGCAAAATGGACATCGCCAACGAACTTGGAGTGCTTGGGTATGGTTAGGATGGCACTGACTTTTCTAGGCTGCCCTATCTATGTTTCCTGGTAAAATACATGGGAAAATCTCATTGGAGGAAAATTCCACTTCGGGTTAGGGTTACGTCACCATGAACTCCTAGAGCAAAATGGACATCGCCAACAAACTCGGAGTGCTTGGGTATGGTCAGGAGGGCACTGACTTTTCTAGGCTACCCTATGTATGTTTCCTGGTAAAATACATGGGAAAATCTTATTGGAGGAAAATTCTACTTAGGGTTAGGGTTACGTCACCATGAACTCCTAGAGCAAAATGGACATCGCCAACAAACTCGGAGTGCTTGGGCATGGTCAGGAGGGCACTGACTTTTCTAGGCTACGCTATGTATGTTTCCTGGTAAAATACATGGGAAAATCTTATTGGAGGAAAATTCTACTTAGGGTTAGGGTTACGTCACCGTGAACTCCTAGAGCAAAATGGACATCGCCAACAAACTCGGAGTGCTTGGGTATGGTCAGGAGGGCACTGACTTTTCTAGGCTGCCTAATCTATGTTTCCTGGTAAAATACATTGGAAAATCTCATTGGAGGAAAATTCCACTTAGGGTTAGGGTTACGTCACCATGAACTCCTAGAGCAAAATGGACATCGCCAACAAACTCGGAGTGCTTGGGTATGGTCAGGAGGGCACTGACGTTTCTAGGCTACCCTATGTATGTTTCCTGGTAAAATACATGGGAAAATCTTATTGGAGGAAAATTCTACTTAGGGTTAGGGTTACGTCACCATGAACTCCTAGAGCAAAATGGACATCGCCAACAAACTCGGAGTGCTTGGGTATGGTCAGGAGGGCACTGACTTTTCTAGGCTACCCTATGTATGTTTCCTGGTAAAATACATGGGAAAATCTTATTGGAGGAAAATTCTACTTAGGGTTAGGGTTACGTCACCGTGAACTCCTAGAGCAAAATGGACATCGCCAACAAACTCGGAGTGCTTGGGTATGGTTAGGAGGGCACTGACTTTTCTAGGCTGCCCTATGTATGTTTCCTGGTAAAATACATGGGAAAATCCCATTGGAGGAAAAAGTTTTCAGAATACAGCTGGAAGGGACCTCGGAGGTCTTCTAGTCCAGCTGCCTGCTGAAGTAGGGGACCCTAAGTGGAGTTTTCTTCCAATGGGCCCTATTAATAAGGTGTTAATACCGTTAATAAAGATAGAGAATACCGTCATTTTAAAATGCCGTTAAAAAGGTTTGTTTCTTTTGTTGTTGTTGTTAATTGCGAAGTCGTGTCCGACCCATCGCGACCCCATGGACAATGTTCCTCCAGGTCTTCCTGTCCTCTACCATCTTCTGGAGTCCATTTAAGTTCACACCTACTGCTTGAGTGATTCCATCCAACCACCTCGTCCTCTGTTGTCCCCTTCTTCTATTGCCCTCAATCTTTCCCAGCATTAGGCGCTTCTCCAGTGAGTCCTTCCTTCTCATTAGGTGGCCAAAGTATTTGAGTTTCAACTTCAGGATCTGGCCTTCTAAAGAGCAGTCGGGGTTGACCTCTTCTAGGACTGACCGGTTTGAACGCCTTGCAGTCCAAGGGACTCGCAGGAGTCTTCTCCAGCACCATAGTCCAAAGGCCTCCATTCTTTGGCGCTCAGCCTTTCTTATGGTCCAACTTTCACAGCCATACATTGCAACTGGGGAAACCATGGCCTGGACTATACGCACTTTTGTTGGCAGGGTGATGTCTCTGCTTTTTAGTACGCTTTCTAGATTTGCCATAGCTTTCCTTCCCAGGAGCAAGCGTCTTTTAATTTCTTGGCTGCAGTCCCCATCTGAGGTGATCTTGGAGCCCAGAAAAATAAAATCTGTCACTACCTCCATTTCTTCCCCATCTCTTTGCCAGGAATTGAGTGGGCCGGATGCCATGATTTTGGTTTTCTTAATGTTGAGTTTCAAGCCAACTTTTGCACTCTCTTTCTTCACCCGCATCAAGAGGCTCCTTAGTTCCTCTTCACTTTGTGCCCTTAGAGTGGTATCATCTGCCTATCTTAGGTTGTTGACATTTCTCCCGGCAATCTTAATTCCAACTTTTGTTTCATCTAGCCCTGTCTTTCTCATGATGTGCTCTGCATATAAGTTAAATAGGCAGGGCGACAGTATACAGCCTTGCCGGACTCCTTTTCCAATTTTGAACCCATCCGTGGTTCCGTGTCCAGTTTTCACTGTTGCTTCTTGAGCCGCATATAGGTTTCTCAAGAGACAAATAAGACGGTCTGGTATTCCCGTCTCTTTAAGAACTTGCCACAATTTGTTGCGATCCACACAATGAAAGGCTTTAGCATAGTCAATGAAGCAGAAGTAGATGTTTTTCTGGAACTCCCTAGCTTTCTCCATGATCCAGTCGTGTCGCACTTCCCTGTGTTACACCTTAAGAGGTTGCTCCTCCTAAAAGTGCACCCCGCTCGCCCCCTTCAAGCAAACCCAGATGTTTTTATTCAAGAATAGTTTTGTTTGTCCTGCCCTTCCTTTTCTTTAAGGAGATCGTACGTATGTTTGTATTGAGGTTTGGTGTTTCTAAACTATATTTCTTAGAGATACCTATGTATTAATATAAGCTCAATATCAAATATCTATTTGAAATATTGTGTATTTTTATTAGGAAAGATCAATATAAAAATAAATGTAGTTTATTTTGAAAAAGTATATAACCTATCGTTCCCTTATAGGTTTATCATTTAAAGGAGGGGTAAAAGGGATGAGACGTGAGACGTTGCAACTAATGGCATTTATTAATTTGTTCGCCGCCCATCTAACTTTGTAGACCTTCGTCTATTAATAAGGTGTTAATACCGTTAATAAAGATAGAGAATACGGTCCTTTTAAAATGCCATTAAAAAGGTTTATTTCTTTGGGTGGCCGCAATACCCATTTTTGACCCCGGGAGGGCACAGTTTTCTGTCCCATAGCTTTGGCTTGGAGTCCATCCTAGGCCTTTTTAATGGCCTCCATCCTATAGCTAAGGCAGGGGTAGGCAACCTTGGCTCTTTGATGACTGGTGGACTTCAATTCCCAGAATTCCTGAGCCAGCCCTGCTAAGGCACGGAAAACTGGTCAAATCAGATACTGCGGCCAGAAAAATAAATAAACCTCTTTAAGATGATTATTCTTGATTATTAAAACCTTATTAATATGAATAAGCCACGATAGGCCTTAACTCGGTTTAAGATTGGAACCAGGATTTCTTCTGCGTCCGTGTCGCACCGACCGGGCCCCCCGTCGCCACGTTAATATTAATAAGGCGTTAAGATTAAAAATAGAGAAGAATAAGCTTCAAATGCTATTAAAAAGCATTTATTTCTTTGGGCGGCAGCAGTACCCGTTTTTGACCACAGGAGGGCAGTGTTTCCCGTCCCATAGCATTAACAGGGAGGCCGTCGTAGGCCTTTTGCCCAGGATCGGGACACGGAGAAGCTAAGCCCCAAAGCGCAGAGCGTCAGCCAAAGGGTCGCCACTCTATGCTCCTCCGAAAGGGACGGGCCGCTTCCCTCGGCCTTCTGCGCATGTCGGCCGGCTGGCTCTTGACGAGTAATCTGCGAGAGGGCCTCTCTGGACGGCGGACTTCCTGTCCGTCGGTATCGGCCGTCCCCCAGGTGCTGCGGTAAACGACTTCCGTCCCTTCGTTCTTAATCTTCCCCCCTACTTCCTTTCGGGTAGACCTCCTCAATATGGCCGACTTCCCGTCCGCTCAAATTCGCCGTCCTCCAGGGTCTTGAAATGCGACCTTTCCAATATGGCGGACTTCCGGTCCGTCCTTCTTAATCGTCCTTCCACTTCCTTTTTTTCCCGGGACCTTCTGGGCAGGGCGCACTCGACGTCCGACCAACGAGGTAAGTAAGCCTTGAAAACCCCATTCAAAAGGCTTATTTCCCTTGGCGGCCGCAATACCCGTCCCATAGCATTTACCATCGAGGCCACCGTAGGCCTTTTCCACGGCCTCAATGCCGCTATCGCTAAGGGAGGGAAAACAGTGCCCTCCCGTGGCCAAGCCGGGTATAGCAGCCACCGAAAGAAATAAACCTTCGAAAATGGCAAAAGGGCCTCCCGTCGCCCTATTAATATTAACAAGAGGTTACTGATAAAGACGGGGGGAAAATAAATAGCCTTAAAATCCCATTTAAAAGCTTTATTTTTTTCGGCGACCGCAGTACCCGTTTTTGACCACAGGAGGGCACAGTTTTCCGTCCCGTAGCATGACCACCGACGACGACGTTCCCAGTACGGCCGAGTTCCTGTCCATCCGCCGAATTCGTCCCCGACTTCCTGTCCGTCGCAGCACGGTTCCCTGCTTTTTCCCGTGCTCTTTTCTGCACTACGTGGACGGAGCGCACGTCTACCGGCGAGGCCTCGGGAAGGAAAAAAAAGAAGCCTGCTACTGCCTCAGGTGAGCCGAGCCATCCCCCCATTTTCTGAGACCGGCTTTCTCTGTTACCTAGTTAGCGAGGGATCCCCACCTTCCCCCTCCCCCGCCTCCACTCGTTTGGTCCTCTCCCCTAAGATGTCCGCCTGGCCGTTCCTGGCCTTTCGCCGCCGGTGACTGTAAAAATGCGACCGAGAACCGGTGGCGGCGGCGGCGGCGGAGGTTGCGAGACCTGGTCTCTTTGCGCTCTTTCCCCTTTCAGCTATAGGGGCTAAATTGGGAACGTAGAGACGAAGTTAGCTTGTTTTCATAACACACTTCGGGGTCGTTTACGCGAGCTCAGCCGCGGCTTCTTTTTAGCTCCTTTTTAGAGGCGGGGCCGGCGGGACACGCTCCAGGCTTTTGGCGTCCGGGTCTGGAAGGGGGTTCCGACCCGTCTCGGGGGTCTCCTCGAAGGCTGCCAAGCAAGGCAGCCGTTGAATGGTGTTTTCCCAGCGCCCGAGTCCCGGGTGTAGAAGAACCAGTCGTATCGCGCTTCCCTGTGTTACACCTTAAGAGGTTGCTCCTCCTAAAAGTGCACCCCGCTCGCTCCCTTCAAGCAAATCCAGGTGTTTTTATTCAAGAGTAGTTTCGTTTGTCCTGCCCTGCTATTTCTTTAAGGAGATCGTACGTATGTAGGTTTGTATTTAGGTTTGATGTTTCTAAACTATATTTCTTAGAGATCCCTATGTATTAATATAGGTGCAACATCAATCTCTCTTTGAAATTGTGTGCATTTTTATTAAGAAACGATCAATGTAAAAATAAATGCAGTTTATTTTGAAAATGTGTATAACCTATCGTTCCCTTCTAGGTTTATCATTTAAAGGATGGATAAAAGGGATGAGACGTGAGAAGCTGCAACTAATGGCTTTTATTATTTTGTTCGCCGTCCATCTAACTTTGTAGACCTTCGTCCAAAACAAGTCAGGGTTAGGAAGGGTAGGAGATTCCTTCCTTTCCTCTCCGGGTTGCCGTAAACAGCCCACCCACCGCCCAGAGGTAAGAGAAAGGAAAAGCAGGTCTCTCTGGGGGCAGCAGGAGACCCGGGTCTTTGCAGAGTCCGGCTTGCAATTTTGCTAACTTCCCCCAGTCACAGCTGCATCGACTGATGTAGCGGCCAGGAGGAAGGGTGGGGACGCCTGCCGGCTGAAAGCTTCAGCCTTTTTGGAAAAGGCAGTGGAGAAAGGAGGTCACGCTCCCTGGATTTCCAGCCTAGAGCCTCTGCTGGATGGGTGACACCCCCCCCCTTGCTGTGGCTGTTAAGAAGGAACTGGGGAGGAACAGGTAAGTTTCCCCTTTTTTTGCCACTTTCAGTGAGGTTAAGGCTTTTCCTTTCAAAGAGACAGGGATGGAAATGGAGTAAGGTTGGGAGCCCAGTAAAAACCCCAAGAGGAAGCGGGAAACAGGGTAGGAGGTTGCGATGGCCACCGCTCCTCTCAATATTGCAGTTTTGGTGGGAAATAGCGGGAGGGACCTCTCCAAGGGCAGTCTACCGGAAAGGGCCTTTTCTGGCACACATGGCAGGCCGTGCGACAGAATCTTTGGGTGATGCTCACGGGCCCCGCTTTCCGGGCATTTAGGGACAAGGTAAGAACGCATCTCTTTGGCCGAGCTTTTGATTCCTGAGCAATCCTCTTGTGTAATTTTAAGAGCGATTTCAATTGCGTTAATGTGGTTTGTAGATTACAGCGTTAGGATTTTATGAAGCACTTTGATGGCAGAAGAAACAAAAATCGCCAACAAACTCGGAGTGCTTGGGTATGGTTAGGAGAGCACTGACCTTTCTAGGCTGCCCTATCTATGTTTCCTGGTAAAATACATGGGAAAATCCCATTGGAGGAAAATTCCACTTAGGGTTAGGGTTACGTCCCCGTGAACTCCTAGAGGAAAATGGACATCGCCAACAAACTCGGAGTGCTTGGGTATGGTTAGGATGGCACTGACTTTTCTAGGCTGCCCTATCTATGTTTCCTGGTAAAATACATGGGAAAATCCCATTGGAGGAAAATTCCACTTAGGGTTAGGGTTACGTCCCCGTGAACTCCTAGAGGAAAATGGACATCGCCAACAAACTCGGAGTGCTTGGGTATGGTCAGGAGGGCACTGACTTTTCTAGGCTGCCTAATCTATGTTTCCTGGTAAAATACATGGGAAAATCCCATTGGAGGAAAATTCCACTTAGGGTTAGGGTTACGTCACTGTGAACTCCTAGAGCAAAATGGACATCGCCAACGAACTTGGAGTGCTTGGGTATGGTTAGGATGGCACTGACTTTTCTAGGCTGCCCTATCTATGTTTCCTGGTAAAATACATGGGAAAATCTCATTGGAGGAAAATTCCACTTCGGGTTAGGGTTACGTCACCATGAACTCCTAGAGCAAAATGGACATCGCCAACAAACTCGGAGTGCTTGGGTATGGTCAGGAGGGCACTGACTTTTCTAGGCTACCCTATGTATGTTTCCTGGTAAAATACATGGGAAAATCTTATTGGAGGAAAATTCTACTTAGGGTTAGGGTTACGTCACCATGAACTCCTAGAGCAAAATGGACATCGCCAACAAACTCGGAGTGCTTGGGCATGGTCAGGAGGGCACTGACTTTTCTAGGCTACGCTATGTATGTTTCCTGGTAAAATACATGGGAAAATCTTATTGGAGGAAAATTCTACTTAGGGTTAGGGTTACGTCACCGTGAACTCCTAGAGCAAAATGGACATCGCCAACAAACTCGGAGTGCTTGGGTATGGTCAGGAGGGCACTGACTTTTCTAGGCTGCCTAATCTATGTTTCCTGGTA
>JAKSXO010000395.1:0-45933 GCA_024509115.1 Crotalus helleri
CCTACCTACCTACCTATCTGTATCTATCTATCTACCTACCTACATATCTGTATCTATATATCTACCTACCTACCTATCTCTATCTATCAATTTACCTACCTACCTATCTGTATCTATCTATCTACCTACCCACCTATCTGTATTTATCTATCTACCTACAATCTGTATCTATCTACCTACCTACCTACGTATCTCTATCTATCTATCTACCTACCTACCTATCTGTATCTATCTACCTACCTACCTACCTATCTCTATCTATCTACCTACCTACCTACCTATCTCTATCTATCTACCTACCTACCTACCTATCTCTATCTATCTATCTACCTACCTACCTATCTCTATCTATCTATCTACCTACCTACCTATCTCTATCTATCTATCTACCTACTTACCTATCTGTATCTATCAATCTACCTACCTACCTAACTCTATCTATCTACCTACCTACCTACCTATCTCTATCTATCTACCTACCTACCTACCTATCTGTATCTATCAATCTACCTACCTACCTATCTCTATCTATCTATCTACCTACCTACCTATCTGTATCTATCAATCTACCTACCTACCTATCTCTATATATCTACCTACCTACCTACCTATCTGTATCTATCAATCTACCTACCTACCTATCTCTATCTATCTACCTACCTACCTACCTATCTCTATCTATCAATCTACCTACCTACCTATCTGTATCTATCTATCTACCTACCTACCTATCTGTATCTATCAATCTACCTACCTACCTATCTCTATCTATCAATCTACCTACCTACCTATCTGTATCTATCAATCTACCTACCTACCTATCTCTATCTATCAATCTACCTACCTACCTATCTGTATCTATCTACCTACCTACCTACCTGTCTCTATCTATCTACCTACCTACCTACCTATCTCTATCTATCTACCTACCTACCTACCTATCTCTATCTATCTACCTACCTACCTACCTATCTCTATCTATCTATCTACCTACCTACCTATCTCTATCTATCAATCTACCTACCTACCTATATGTATCTATCTATCTACCTACCTACCTATCTGTATCTATCAATCTACCTACCTACCTATCTCTATCTATCTACCTACCTACCTACCTATCTCTATCTATCAATCTACCTACCTACCTATCTCTATATATCTATCTACCTACCTACATATCTGTATCTATCTATCTACCTACCTACCTATCTCTATCTATCTATCTACCTACCTACCTATCTCTATCTATCTATCTACCTACCTACCTATCTGTATCTATCAATCTACCTACCTACCTATCTCTATCTATCTATCTACCTACCTACCTATCTCTATCTATCTACCTACCTACCTACCTATCTCTATCTATCAATCTACCTACCTACCTATCTCTATCTATCTATCTACCTACCTTCCTATCTCTATCAATCTACCTACCTACATATCTCTATCTATCTACCTACCTACCTACCTATCTCTATCTATCTATCTACCTACCTACCTATCTCTATCTATCAATCTACCTACCTACCTATCTCTATCTATCTATCTACCTACCTACATATCTGTATCTATCTATCTACCTACCTACCTATCTCTATCTATCTATCTACCTACCTACCTATCTCTATCTATCTATCTACCTACCTACCTATCTGTATCTATCAATCTACCTACCTACCTATCTCTATCTATCTATCTACCTACCTACCTATCTCTATCTATCTACCTACCTACCTACCTATCTCTATCTATCAATCTACCTACCTACCTATCTCTATCTATCTATCTACCTACCTACCTATCTCTATCAATCTACCTACCTACATATCTCTATCTATCTACCTACCTACCGACCTATCTCTATCTATCTATCTATCTACCTACCTACCTATCTCTATCTATCAATCTACCTACCTACCTATCTCTATCTATCTATCTATCTATCTACTTACCTACATATCTGTATCTATCTACCTACCTACCTACCTATCTCTATCTATCTACCTACCTACCTATCTGTATCTATCTATCTACCTACCTACCTATCTCTATCTATCTATCTACCTACCTACATATCTGTATCTATATATCTACCTACCTACCTACCTATCTGTATCTATCTATCTACCTACCTACATATCTGTATCTATATATCTACCTACCTACCTATCTCTATCTATCAATCTACCTACCTACCTATCTGTATCTATCTATCTACCTACCCACCTATCTGTATTTATCTATCTACCTACAATCTGTATCTATCTACCTACCTACCTACGTATCTCTATCTATCTATCTACCTACCTACCTATCTGTATCTATCTACCTACCTACCTACCTATCTCTATCTATCTACCTACCTACCTACCTATCTCTATCTATCTATCTACCTACCTACCTATCTCTATCTATCAATCTACCTACCTACCTATCTCTATCTATCTATCTACCTACCTACCTATCTGTATCTATCAATCTACCTACCTACCTATCTCTATATATCTACCTACCTACCTACCTATCTGTATCTATCAATCTACCTACCTACCTATCTCTATCTATCTACCTACCTACCTACCTATCTCTATCTATCAATCTACCTACCTACCTATCTGTATCTATCTATCTACCTACCTACCTATCTGTATCTATCAATCTACCTACCTACCTATCTCTATCTATCAATCTACCTACCTATCTATCTGTATCTATCAATCTACCTACCTACCTATCTCTATCTATCAATCTACCTACCTACCTATCTGTATCTATCTACCTACCTACCTACCTGTCTCTATCTATCTACCTACCTACCTACCTATCTCTATCTATCTACCTACCTACCTACCTATCTCTATCTATCTACCTACCTACCTACCTATCTCTATCTATCTATCTACCTACCTACCTATCTCTATCTATCAATCTACCTACCTACCTATATGTATCTATCTATCTACCTACCTACCTATCTGTATCTATCAATCTACCTACCTACCTATCTCTATCTATCTACCTACCTACCTACCTATCTCTATCTATCAATCTACCTACCTACCTATCTCTATATATCTATCTACCTACCTACATATCTGTATCTATCTATCTACCTACCTACCTATCTCTATCTATCTATCTACCTACCTACCTATCTCTATCTATCTATCTACCTACCTACCTATCTGTATCTATCAATCTACCTACCTACCTATCTCTATCTATCTATCTACCTACCTACCTATCTCTATCTATCTACCTACCTACCTACCTATCTCTATCTATCAATCTACCTACCTACCTATATGTATCTATCTATCTACCTACCTACCTATCTGTATCTATCAATCTACCTACCTACCTATCTCTATCTATCTACCTACCTACCTACCTATCTCTATCTATCAATCTACCTACCTACCTATCTCTATATATCTATCTACCTACCTACATATCTGTATCTATCTATCTACCTACCTACCTATCTCTATCTATCTATCTACCTACCTACCTATCTCTATCTATCTATCTACCTACCTACCTATCTGTATCTATCAATCTACCTACCTACCTATCTCTATCTATCTATCTACCTACCTACCTATCTCTATCTATCTACCTACCTACCTACCTATCTCTATCTATCAATCTACCTACCTACCTATCTCTATCTATCTATCTACCTACCTTCCTATCTCTATCAATCTACCTACCTACCTATCTCTATCTATCTATCTACCTACCTACCTATCTCTATCTATCAATCTACCTACCTACCTATCTCTATCTATCTATCTACCTACCTACATATCTGTATCTATCTATCTACCTACCTACCTATCTCTATCTATCTATCTACCTACCTACCTATCTCTATCTATCTATCTACCTACCTACCTATCTGTATCTATCAATCTACCTACCTACCTATCTCTATCTATCTATCTACCTACCTACCTATCTCTATCTATCTACCTACCTACCTACCTATCTCTATCTATCAATCTACCTACCTACCTATCTCTATCTATCTATCTACCTACCTACCTATCTCTATCAATCTACCTACCTACATATCTCTATCTATCTACCTACCTACCGACCTATCTCTATCTATCTATCTATCTACCTACCTACCTATCTCTATCTATCAATCTACCTACCTACCTATCTCTATCTATCTATCTATCTATCTACTTACCTACATATCTGTATCTATCTACCTACCTACCTACCTATCTCTATCTATCTACCTACCTACCTATCTGTATCTATCTATCTACCTACCTACCTATCTCTATCTATCTATCTACCTACCTACATATCTGTATCTATATATCTACCTACCTACCTACCTATCTGTATCTATCTATCTACCTACCTACATATCTGTATCTATATATCTACCTACCTACCTATCTCTATCTATCAATCTACCTACCTACCTATCTGTATCTATCTATCTACCTACCCACCTATCTGTATTTATCTATCTACCTACAATCTGTATCTATCTACCTACCTACCTACGTATCTCTATCTATCTATCTACCTACCTACCTATCTGTATCTATCTACCTACCTACCTACCTATCTCTATCTATCTACCTACCTACCTACCTATCTCTATCTATCTATCTACCTACCTACCTATCTCTATCTATCTATCTACCTACCTACCTATCTCTATCTATCTATCTACCTACTTACCTATCTGTATCTATCAATCTACCTACCTACCTAACTCTATCTATCTACCTACCTACCTACCTATCTCTATCTATCTACCTACCTACCTACCTATCTGTATCTATCAATCTACCTACCTACCTATCTCTATCTATCTATCTACCTACCTACCTATCTGTATCTATCAATCTACCTACCTACCTATCTCTATATATCTACCTACCTACCTACCTATCTGTATCTATCAATCTACCTACCTACCTATCTCTATCTATCTACCTACCTACCTACCTATCTCTATCTATCAATCTACCTACCTACCTATCTGTATCTATCTATCTACCTACCTACCTATCTGTATCTATCAATCTACCTACCTACCTATCTCTATCTATCAATCTACCTACCTACCTATCTGTATCTATCAATCTACCTACCTACCTATCTCTATCTATCAATCTACCTACCTACCTATCTGTATCTATCTACCTACCTACCTACCTATCTCTATCTATCTACCTACCTACCTACCTATCTCTATCTATCTACCTACCTACCTACCTATCTCTATCTATCTACCTACCTACCTACCTATCTCTATCTATCTATCTACCTACCTACATATCTGTATCTATCTACCTACCTACCTACCTATCTCTATCTATCTACCTACCTACCTATCTCTATCTATCTACCTACCTACCTACCTATCTCTATCTATCAATCTACCTACCTACCTATCTCTATCTATCTATCTACCTACCTACCTATCTCTATCAATCTACCTACCTACATATCTGTATCTATCAACCTACCTACCTACCGGTCTCTATCTATCTATCTACCTACCTCTCTCTATCTGTCTATCTATCTACCTACCTACATATCTGTATCTATATATCTACCTACCTACCTATCTGTATCTATATATCTACCTACCTACATATCTGTATCTATATATCTACCTACCTACCTATCTCTATCTATCAATCTACCTACCTACCTATCTGTATCTATCTATCTACCTACCCACCTATCTGTATTTATCTATCTACCTACAATCTGTATCTATCTACCTACCTACCTACGTATCTCTATCTATCTATCTACCTACCTACCTATCTGTATCTATCAATCTACCTACCTACCTATCTGTATCTATCTATCTACCTACCTACCTATCTCTATCTATCTACCTACCTACCTATCTCTATCTATCAATCTACCTACCTACCTATCTCTATCTATCAATCTACCTACCTACCTATCTCTATTTATCTACCTACCTACCTACCTATCTCTATCTATCAATCTACCTACCTTCCTATCTGTATCTATCTACCTACCTACCTACCTATCTCTATCTATCTACCTACCTACCTACCTATCTCTATTTATCTACCTACCTACCTACCTATCTCTATCTATCAATCTACCTACCTTCCTATCTGTATCTATCAATCTACCTACCTACCTATCTCTATCTATCTACCTACATATCTGTATCTATATATCTACCTACCTACCTATCTCTATCTATCTACCTACCTACCTACCTATCTCTATCAATCTACCTACCTACCTATCTCTATCTATCTATCTACCTACCTACCTATCTCTATCTATCAATCTACCTACCTACCTATCTGTATCTATCAATCTACCTACCTACCTATCTCTATCTATCTATCTATCTATCTACCTACCTACCTATCTCTATCTATCAATCTACCTACCTACCTATCTGTATCTATCTATCTACCTATCTACCTATCTCTATCTATCTATCTACCTACCTACCTATCTCTATCTATCTATCTACCTACCTACCTATCTCTATCTATCAATCTACCTACCTTCCTATCTGTATCTATCAATCTACCTACCTACCTATCTCTATCTATCAATCTACCTACCTACCTATCTGTATCTATCAATCTACCTACCTACCTATCTCTATCTATCTATCTACCTACCTACCTATCTGTATCTATCTATCTACCTACCTACCTATCTGTATCTATCAATCTACCTACCTACCTATCTCTATCAATCTACCTACCTACCTATCTCTATCTATCTACCTACCTACCTACCTATCTCTATCTATCAATCTACCTACCTACCTATCTGTATCTATCTATCTACCTACCTACCTATCTGTATCTATCAATCTACCTACCTACCTATCTCTATCTATCTACCTACCTACCTACCTATCTCTATCTATCAATCTACCTACCTACCTATCTCTATCTATCTATCTACCTACCTACATATCTGTATCTATCTACCTACCTACCTACCTATCTGTATCTATCTATCTACCTACCTACCTATCTCTATCTATCTATCTACCTACCTACCTATCTCTATCTATCTATCTACCTACCTACCTGTCTGTATCTATCAATCTACCTACCTACCTACCTATCTCTATCTATCTATCTACCTACCTACCTATCTCTATCTATCTACCTACCTACCTACCTATCTCTATCTATCAATCTACCTACCTTCCTATCTGTATCTATCAATCTACCTACCTACCTATCTCTATCTATCTACCTACATATCTGTATCTATATATCTACCTACCTACCTATCTCTATCTATCTACCTACCTACCTACCTATCTCTATCAATCTACCTACCTACCTATCTCTATCTATCTATCTACCTACCTACCTATCTCTATCTATCTACCTACCTACCTACCTATCTCTATCAATCTACCTACCTACCTATCTCTATCTATCTATCTACCTACCTACCTATCTCTATCTATCAATCTACCTACCTACCTATCTGTATCTATCAATCTACCTACCTACCTATCTCTATCTATCTATCTATCAATCTACCTACCTATCTCTATCTATCAATCTACCTACCTACCTATCTGTATCTATCTATCTACCTATCTACCTATCTCTATCTATCTATCTACCTACCTACCTATCTCTATCTATCTATCTACCTACCTACCTATCTCTATCTATCAATCTACCTACCTTCCTATCTGTATCTATCAATCTACCTACCTACCTATCTCTATCTATCAATCTACCTACCTACCTATCTGTATCTATCAATCTACCTACCTACCTATCTCTATCTATCTATCTACCTACCTACCTATCTGTATCTATCTATCTACCTACCTACCTATCTGTATCTATCAATCTACCTACCTACCTATCTCTATCAATCTACCTACCTACCTATCTCTATCTATCTATCTATCTACCTACCTACCTATCTCTATCTATCAATCTACCTACCTACCTATCTGTATCTATCTATCTACCTACCTACCTATCTCTATCTATCAATCTACCTACCTACCTATCTCTATCTATCAATCTACCTACCTACCTATCTGTATCTATCAATCTACCTACCTACCTATCTCTATCTATCTACCTACCTACCTACCTATCTCTATCTATCTATCTACCTACCTACCTATCTCTATCTATCAATCTACCTACCTACCTATCTCTATCTATCTATCTACCTACCTACATATCTGTATCTATCTATCTACCTACCTACCTATCTCTATCTATCTATCTACCTACCTACCTATCTCTATCTATCTATCTACCTACCTACCTATCTGTATCTATCAATCTACCTACCTACCTATCTCTATCTATCTATCTACCTACCTACCTATCTCTATCTATCTACCTACCTACCTACCTATCTCTATCTATCAATCTACCTACCTACCTATCTCTATCTATCTATCTACCTACCTACCTATCTCTATCAATCTACCTACCTACATATCTCTATCTATCTACCTACCTACCGACCTATCTCTATCTATCTATCTATCTACCTACCTACCTATCTCTATCTATCAATCTACCTACCTACCTATCTCTATCTATCTATCTATCTATCTATCTACTTACCTACATATCTGTATCTATCTACCTACCTACCTACCTATCTCTATCTATCTACCTACCTACCTATCTGTATCTATCTATCTACCTACCTACCTATCTCTATCTATCTATCTACCTACCTACATATCTGTATCTATATATCTACCTACCTACCTACCTATCTGTATCTATCTATCTACCTACCTACATATCTGTATCTATATATCTACCTACCTACCTATCTCTATCTATCAATCTACCTACCTACCTATCTGTATCTATCTATCTACCTACCCACCTATCTGTATTTATCTATCTACCTACAATCTGTATCTATCTACCTACCTACCTAAGTATCTCTATCTATCTATCTACCTACCTACCTATCTGTATCTATCTACCTACCTACCTACCTATCTCTATCTATCTACCTACCTACCTACCTATCTCTATCTATCTATCTACCTACCTACCTATCTCTATCTATCTATCTACCTACCTACCTATCTCTATCTATCTATCTACCTACTTACCTATCTGTATCTATCAATCTACCTACCTACCTAACTCTATCTATCTACCTACCTACCTACCTATCTCTATCTATCTACCTACCTACCTACCTATCTGTATCTATCAATCTACCTACCTACCTATCTCTATCTATCTATCTACCTACCTACCTATCTGTATCTATCAATCTACCTACCTACCTATCTCTATATATCTACCTACCTACCTACCTATCTGTATCTATCAATCTACCTACCTACCTATCTCTATCTATCTACCTACCTACCTACCTATCTCTATCTATCAATCTACCTACCTACCTATCTGTATCTATCTATCTACCTACCTACCTATCTGTATCTATCAATCTACCTACCTACCTATCTCTATCTATCAATCTACCTACCTACCTATCTGTATCTATCAATCTACCTACCTACCTATCTCTATCTATCAATCTACCTACCTACCTATCTGTATCTATCTACCTACCTACCTACCTATCTCTATCTATCTACCTACCTACCTACCTATCTCTATCTATCTACCTACCTACCTACCTATCTCTATCTATCTACCTACCTACCTACCTATCTCTATCTATCTATCTACCTACCTACATATCTGTATCTATCTACCTACCTACCTACCTATCTCTATCTATCTACCTACCTACCTATCTCTATCTATCTACCTACCTACCTACCTATCTCTATCTATCAATCTACCTACCTACCTATCTCTATCTATCTATCTACCTACCTACCTATCTCTATCAATCTACCTACCTACATATCTGTATCTATCAACCTACCTACCTACCGGTCTCTATCTATCTATCTACCTACCTCTCTCTATCTGTCTATCTATCTACCTACCTACATATCTGTATCTATATATCTACCTACCTACCTATCTGTATCTATATATCTACCTACCTACATATCTGTATCTATATATCTACCTACCTACCTATCTCTATCTATCAATCTACCTACCTACCTATCTGTATCTATCTATCTACCTACCCACCTATCTGTATTTATCTATCTACCTACAATCTGTATCTATCTACCTACCTACCTACGTATCTCTATCTATCTATCTACCTACCTACCTATCTGTATCTATCAATCTACCTACCTACCTATCTGTATCTATCTATCTACCTACCTACCTATCTCTATCTATCTACCTACCTACCTATCTCTATCTATCAATCTACCTACCTACCTATCTCTATCTATCAATCTACCTACCTACCTATCTCTATTTATCTACCTACCTACCTACCTATCTCTATCTATCAATCTACCTACCTTCCTATCTGTATCTATCTACCTACCTACCTACCTATCTCTATCTATCTACCTACCTACCTACCTATCTCTATTTATCTACCTACCTACCTACCTATCTCTATCTATCAATCTACCTACCTTCCTATCTGTATCTATCAATCTACCTACCTACCTATCTCTATCTATCTACCTACATATCTGTATCTATATATCTACCTACCTACCTATCTCTATCTATCTACCTACCTACCTACCTATCTCTATCAATCTACCTACCTACCTATCTCTATCTATCTATCTACCTACCTACCTATCTCTATCTATCTACCTACCTACCTATCTGTATCTATCAATCTACCTACCTACCTATCTCTATCTATCTATCTATCTATCTACCTACCTACCTATCTCTATCTATCTACCTACCTACCTACCTATCTCTATCAATCTACCTACCTACCTATCTCTATCTATCTATCTACCTACCTACCTATCTCTATCTATCTACCTACCTACCTACCTATCTCTATCAATCTACCTACCTACCTATCTCTATCTATCTATCTACCTACCTACCTATCTCTATCTATCAATCTACCTACCTACCTATCTGTATCTATCAATCTACCTACCTACCTATCTCTATCTATCTATCTATCTACCTACCTACCTATCTCTATCTATCAATCTACCTACCTACCTATCTGTATCTATCTATCTACCTATCTACCTATCTCTATCTATCTATCTACCTACCTACCTATCTCTATCTATCTATCTACCTACCTACCTATCTCTATCTATCAATCTACCTACCTTCCTATCTGTATCTATCAATCTACCTACCTACCTATCTCTATCTATCAATCTACCTACCTACCTATCTGTATCTATCAATCTACCTACCTACCTATCTCTATCTATCTATCTACCTACCTACCTATCTGTATCTATCTATCTACCTACCTACCTATCTGTATCTATCAATCTACCTACCTACCTATCTCTATCAATCTACCTACCTACCTATCTCTATCTATCTACCTACCTACCTACCTATCTCTATCTATCAATCTACCTACCTACCTATCTGTATCTATCGATCTACCTACCTACCTATCTGTATCTATCAATCTACCTACCTACCTATCTCTATCTATCTACCTACCTACCTACCTATCTCTATCTATCAATCTACCTACCTACCTATCTCTATCTATCTATCTACCTACCTACATATCTGTATCTATCTACCTACCTACCTACCTATCTGTATCTATCTATCTACCTACCTACCTATCTCTATCTATCTATCTACCTACCTACCTATCTCTATCTATCTATCTACCTACCTACCTGTCTGTATCTATCAATCTACCTACCTACCTATCTCTATCTATCTATCTACCTACCTACCTATCTCTATCTATCTACCTACCTACCTACCTATCTCTATCTATCAATCTACCTACCTACCTATCTCTATCTATCTACCTACCTACCTACCTACCTACCTATCTCTATCTATCAATCTACCTACCTACCTATATGTATCTATCTATCTACCTACCTACCTATCCGTATCTATCAATCTACCTACCTACATATCTCTATCTATCTATCTATCTACCTACCTACCTATCTCTATCTATCAATCTACCTACCTACCTATCTCTATCTATCAATCTACCTACCTACCTATCTCTATCTATCTATCTACCTACCTACCTATCTCTATAAATCTACCTACCTACATATCTGTATCTATCTACCTACCTACCTACCTATCTCTATCTATCTATCTATCTACCTACCTACCTATCTGTATATATCTATCTACCTACCTACCTACCTCTCTCTATCTATCTATCTACCTACCTACATATCTGTATCTATATATCTACCTACCTACCTATCTGTATCTATCTATCTACCTACCTACATATCTGTATCTATATATCTACCTACCTACCTATCTCTATCTATCAATCTACCTACCTACCTATCTGTATCTATCTATCTACCTACCCACCTATCTGTATTTATCTATCTACCTACAATCGGTATCTATCTACCTACCTACCTACGTATCTCTATCTATCTATCTACCTACCTACCTATCTGTATCTATCAATCTACCTACCTACCTATCTGTATCTATCTATCTACCTACCTACCTATCTCTATCTATCTACCTACCTACCTACCTATCTCTATCTATCAATCTACCTACCTACCTATCTCTATCTATCAATCTACCTACCTTCCTATCTGTATCTATCAATCTACCTACCTACCTATCTCTATCTATCAATCTACCTACCTACCTATCTGTATCTATCAATCTACCTACCTACCTATCTCTATCTATCTATCTACCTACCTACCTATCTGTATCTATCTATCTACCTACCTACCTATCTGTATCTATCAATCTACCTACCTACCTATCTCTATCAATCTACCTACCTACCTATCTCTATCTATCTACCTACCTACCTACCTATCTCTATCTATCAATCTACCTACCTACCTATCTGTATCTATCTACCTACCTACCTACCTATCAGTATCTATCAATCTACCTACCTACCTATCTCTATCAATCTACCTACCTACCTATCTCTATCTATCTACCTACCTACCTACCTATCTCTATCTATCAATCTACCTACCTACCTATCTGTATCTATCTATCTACCTACCTACCTATCAGTATCTATCAATCTACCTACCTACCTATCTCTATCTATCTATCTACCTACCTACATATCTGTATCTATCTACCTACCTACCTACCTATCTGTATCTATCTATCTACCTACCTACCTATCTCTATCTATCAATCTACCTACCTACCTATCTCTATCTATCTATCTACCTACCTACCTGTCTGTATCTATCAATCTACCTACCTACCTATCTCTATCTATCTATCTACCTACCTACCTATCTCTATCTATCTACCTACCTACCTACCTATCTCTATCTATCAATCTACCTACCTACCTATCTCTATCTATCTATCTACCTACCTATCTGTATCTATCTATCTACCTACCTACCTATCTGTATCTATCAATCTACCTACCTACCTATCTCTATCAATCTACCTACCTACCTATCTCTATCTATCTACCTACCTACCTACCTATCTCTATCTATCAATCTACCTACCTACCTATCTGTATCTATCTATCTACCTACCTACCTATCTGTATCTATCAATCTACCTGCCTACCTATCTCTATCTATCTACCTACCTACCTACCTATCTCTATCTATCAATCTACCTGCCTACCTATCTCTATCTATCTATCTACCTACCTACATATCTGTATCTATCTACCTACCTACCTACCTATCTGTATCTATCTATATACCTACCTACCTATCTCTATCTATCTATCTACCTACCTACCTATCTCTATCTATCAATCTACCTACCTACCTATCTGTATCTATCTATCTACCTACCTACCTATCTGTATCTATCAATCTACCTACCGACCTATCTCTATCTACCTACCTACCTACCTATCTCTATCTATCAATCTACCTACCTACCTATCTCTATCTATCTATCTACCTACCTACCTATCTCTATCTATCAATCTACCTACCTACCTATCTGTATCTATCTATCTACCTACCTACCTATCTCTATCTATCAATCTACCTACCTTCCTATCTGTATCTATCAATCTACCTACCTATCTATCTCTATCTATCAATCTACCTACCTACCTATCTGTATCTATCAATCTACCAACCTACCTATCTCTATCTATCTATCTACCTACCTATCTGTATCTATCTATCTACCTACCTACCTATCTGTATCTATCAATCTACCTACCTACCTATCTCTATCAATCTACCTACCTACCTATCTCTATCTATCTACCTACCTACCTACCTATCTCTATCTATCAATCTACCTACCTACCTATCTGTATCTATCTATCTACCTACCTACCTATCTGTATCTATCTATCTACCTACCTACCTATCTGTATCTATCAATCTACCTACCTACCTATCTCTATCTATCTACCTACCTACCTACCTATCTCTATCTATCAATCTACCTACCTACCTATCTCTATCTATCTATCTACCTACCTACATATCTGTATCTATCTACCTACCTACCTACCTATCTGTATCTATCTATCTACCTACCTACCTATCTCTATCTATCTATCTACCTACCTACCTATCTCTATCTATCGACCTACCTACCTACCTATCTCTATCTATCAATCTACCTACCTACCTATCTCTATCTATCTACCTACCTACCTACCTATCTCTATCTATCAATCTACCTACCTACCTATATGTATCTATCTTTCTACCTACCTACCTATCTGTATCTATCAATCTACCTACCTACCTATCTCTATCTATCTACCTACCTACCTACCTATCTCTATCTATCAATCTAACTACCTACCTATCTCTATCTATCTATCTACCTACCTACCTATCTCTATCTATCAATCTACCTACTTACCTATCTCTATCTATCTATCTACCTAACTACCTATCTCTATCTATCAATCTACCTACCTACCTATCTGTATCTATCTATCTACCTACCTACTTATCTGTATCTATCAATCTACCTACCGACCTATCTCTATCTACCTACCTACCTATCTCTATCTATCAATCTACCTACCTACCTATCTCTATCTATCTTTCTACCTACCTACATATCTGTATCTATCTACCTACCTACCTACCTACCTACCTATCTCTATCTATCTATCTACCTACCTACCTATCTCTATCTATCAATCTACCTACCTACCTATCTCTATCTATCTATCTACCTACCTACCTATATGTATCTATCTATCTACCTACCTACCTATCTGTATCTATCAATCTACCTACCTACCTATCTCTATCTATCCACCTACCTACCTACCTATCTCTATCTATCAATCTACCTACCTACCTATCTCTATCTACCTACCTACCTACCTACCTATCTCTATCTATCTATCTACCAACCTACCTATCTCTATCTATCAATCTACCTACCTACCTATCTCTATCTATCTATCTATCTACCTACCTACATATCTGTATCTATCTACCTACCTACCTACCTATCTCTATCTATCTAATTACCTACCTACCTATCTGTATCTATCTACCTACCTACCTACCTATCTCTATCTATCTATCTACCTACCTACATATCTGTATCTATATATCTACCTACCTACCTACCTATCTGTATCTATCTATCTACCTACCTACATATCTGTATCTATATATCTACCTACCTATCTCTATCTATCAATCTACCTACCTACCTATCTGTATCTATCTACCTACCTACCTACCTATCTGTATCTATCTATCTACCTACCTACCTATCTCTATCTATCTATCTACCTACCTACCTATCTCTATCTATCTACCTACCTACCTACCTATCTCTATCTATCAATCTACCTACCTACCTATCTCTATCTATCTACCTACCTACCTACCTATCTCTATCTATCAATCTACCTACCTACCTATCTCTATCTATCTACCTACCTACCTATCTCTATCTATCAATCTACCTACCTACATATATGTATCTATCTATCTATCTATCTACCTACCTATCTGTATCTATCAATCTACCTACCTACCTATCTCTATCTATCTACCTACCTACCTACCTATCTCTATCTATCAATCTACCTACCTACCTATCTGTATCTATCTATCTACCTACCTACCTATCTCTATCTATCTATCTATCTATCTATCTACCTACCTACCTATCTCTATCTATCTACCTACCTACCTACCTATCTCTATCTATCAATCTACCTACCTACCTATCTCTATCTATCTATCTACCTACCTACCTATCTCTATCTATCAATCTACCTACCTACCTATCTGTATCTATCTATCTACCTATCTACCTATCTCTATCTATCTATCTACCTACCTACCTATCTGTATCTATCAATCTACCTACCTACCTATCTCTATCTATCAATCTACCTACCTACCTATCTGTATCTATCAATCTACCTACCTACCTATCTCTATCTATCTATCTACCTACCTATCTGTATCTATCTATCTACCTACCTACCTATCTGTATCTATCAATCTACCTACCTACCTATCTCTATCAATCTACCTACCTACCTATCTCTATCTATCTACCTACCTACCTACCTATCTCTATCTATCAATCTACCTACCTACCTATCTGTATCTATCTATCTACCTACCTACCTACCTATCTGTATCTATCAATCTACCTACCTACCTATCTCTATCTATCTACCTACCTACCTACATATCTCTATCTATCTACCTACCTACCTACCTATCTCTATCTATCAATCTACCTACCTACCTATCTCTATCTATCTACCTACCTACCTATCTCTATCTATCAATCTACCTACCTACATATATGTATCTATCTATCTATCTACCTACCTATCTGTATCTATCAATTTACCTACCTACCTATCTCTATCTATCTATCTACCTACCTACCTATCTCTATCTATCAATCTACCTACCTACCTATCTGTATCTATCTATCTACCTACCTACCTATCTCTATCTATCTACCTACCTACCTATATCTATCTACCTACCTACCTACCTATCTCTATCTATCAATCTACCTACCTACCTATCTCTATCTATCTATCTACCTACCTACCTATCTCTATCTATCAATCTACCTACCTACCTATCTGTATCTATCTATCTACCTATCTACCTATCTCTATCTATCTATCTACCTACCTACCTATCTCTATCTATCAATCTACCTACCTACCTATCTGTATCTATCTATCTACCTACCTACCTATCTCTATCTATCAATCTACCTACCTTCCTATCTGTATCTATCAATCTACCTACCTACCTATCTCTATCTATCAATCTACCTACCTACCTATCTGTATCTATCAATCTACCTACCTACCTATCTCTATCTATCTATCTACCTACCTATCTGTATCTATCTATCTACCTACCTACCTATCTGTATCTATCAATCTACCTACCTACCTATCTCTATCAATCTACCTACCTACCTATCTCTATCTATCTACCTACCTACCTACCTATCTCTATCTATCAATCTACCTACCTACCTATCTGTATCTATCTATCTACCTACCTACCTATCTCTATCTATCAATCTACCTACCTACCTATCTGTATCTATCTATCTACCTACCTACCTATCTGTATCTATCAATCTACCTACCGACCTATCTCTATCTACCTACCTACCTACCTACGTATCTCTATCTATCAATCTACCTACCTACCTATCTCTATCTATCTACCTACCTACCTACCTATCTCTATCTATCTAATTACCTACCTACCTATCTGTATCTATCTATCTACCTACCTACCTATCTCTATCTATCTATCTACCTACCTACATATCTGTATCTATATATCTACCTACCTACCTACCTACCTACCTATCTGTATCTATCTATCTACCTACCTACATATCTGTATCTATATATCTACCTACCTATCTCTATCTATCAATCTACCTACCTACCTATCTGTATCTATCTACCTACCTACCTACCTATCTGTATCTATCTATCTACCTACCTACCTATCTCTATCTATCTATCTACCTACCTACCTATCTCTATCTATCTACCTACCTACCTACCTATCTGTATCTATCAATCTACCTACCTACCTATCTCTATCTATCTATCTACCTACCTACCTATCTCTATCTATCTACCTACCTACCTACCTATCTCTATCTATCAATCTACCTACCTACCAATCTCTATCTATCTACCTACCTACCTATCTCTATCTATCAATCTACCTACCTACATATATGTATCTATCTATCTATCTACCTACCTATCTGTATCTATCAATCTACCTACCTACCTATCTCTATCTATCTACCTACCTACCTACCTATCTCTATCTATCAATCTACCTACCTACCTATCTCTATCTATCTATCTACCTACCTACCTATCTGTATCTATCTACCTACCTACCTACCTATCTCTATCTATCAATCTACCTACCTACCTATCTCTATCTATCTATCTACCTACCTACTTATCTCTATCAATCTACCTACATACCTATCTCTATCTATCTACCTACCTACCTACCTATCTCTATCTATCAATCTACCTACCTACCTATCTCTATCTATCAATCTACCTACCTACCTATCTGTATCTATCAATCTACCTACCTACCTATCTCTATCTATCTATCTACCTACCTACCTATCTCTATCTATCAATCTACCTACCTACCTATCTGTATCTATCTATCTACCTATCTACCTATCTCTATCTATCTATCTACCTACCTACCTATCTCTATCTATCTACCTACCTACCTACCTACCTACCTATCTCTATCTATCAATCTACCTACCTACCTATATGTATCTATCTATCTACCTACCTACCTATCCGTATCTATCTACCTACCTACCTACCTATCTCTATCTATCAATCTACCTACCTACCTATCTGTATCTATCTATCTACCTACCTACCTATCTGTATCTATCAATCTACCTACCGACCTATCTCTATCTACCTACCTACCTACCTACGTATCTCTATCTATCAATCTACCTACCTACCTATCTCTATCTATCTACCTACCTACCTACCTATCTCTATCTATCTAATTACCTACCTACCTATCTGTATCTATCTATCTACCTACCTACCTATCTCTATCTATCTATCTACCTACCTACATATCTGTATCTATATATCTACCTACCTACCTACCTACCTACCTATCTGTATCTATCTATCTACCTACCTACATATCTGTATCTATATATCTACCTACCTATCTCTATCTATCAATCTACCTACCTACCTATCTGTATCTATCTACCTACCTACCTACCTATCTGTATCTATCTATCTACCTACCTACCTATCTCTATCTATCTATCTACCTACCTACCTATCTCTATCTATCTACCTACCTACCTACCTATCTGTATCTATCAATCTACCTACCTACCTATCTCTATCTATCTATCTACCTACCTACCTATCTCTATCTATCTACCTACCTACCTACCTATCTCTATCTATCAATCTACCTACCTACCAATCTCTATCTATCTACCTACCTACCTATCTCTATCTATCAATCTACCTACCTACATATATGTATCTATCTATCTATCTACCTACCTATCTGTATCTATCAATCTACCTACCTACCTATCTCTATCTATCTACCTACCTACCTACCTATCTCTATCTATCAATCTACCTACCTACCTATCTGTATCTATCTATCTACCTACCTACCTATCTCTACCTATCTATCTACCTACCTACCTATCTCTATCTATCTACCTACCTACCTACCTATCTCTATCTATCAATCTACCTACCTACCTATCTCTATCTATCTATCTACCTACCTACCTATCTGTATCTATCTACCTACCTACCTACCTATCTCTATCTATCAATCTACCTACCTACCTATCTCTATCTATCTATCTACCTACCTACTTATCTCTATCAATCTACCTACATACCTATCTCTATCTATCTACCTACCTACCTATCTCTATCTATCAATCTACCTACCTACCTATCTCTATCTATCAATCTACCTACCTACCTATCTGTATCTATCAATCTACCTACCTACCTATCTCTATCTATCTATCTACCTACCTACCTATCTCTATCTATCAATCTACCTACCTACCTATCTGTATCTATCTATCTACCTATCTACCTATCTCTATCTATCTATCTACCTACCTACCTATCTCTATCTATCTACCTACCTACCTACCTACCTACCTATCTCTATCTATCAATCTACCTACCTACCTATATGTATCTATCTATCTACCTACCTACCTATCCGTATCTATCAATCTACCTACCTACATATCTCTATCTATCTATCTATCTACCTACCTACCTATCTCTATCTATCTACCTACCTACCTACCTATCTCTATCTATCAATCTACCTACCTACCTATCTCTATCTATCTATCTACCTACCTACCTATCTCTATAAATCTACCTACCTACATATCTGTATCTATCTACCTACCTACCTACCTATCTCTATCTATCTATCTATCTACCTACCTACCTATCTGTATATATCTATCTACCTACCTACCTACCTCTCTCTATCTATCTATCTACCTACCTACATATCTGTATCTATATATCTACCTACCTACCTATCTGTATCTATCTATCTACCTACCTACATATCTGTATCTATATATCTACCTACCTACCTATCTCTATCTATCAATCTACCTACCTACCTATCTGTATCTATCTATCTACCTACCCACCTATCTGTATTTATCTATCTACCTACAATCGGTATCTATCTACCTACCTACCTACGTATCTCTATCTATCTATCTACCTACCTACCTATCTGTATCTATCAATCTACCTACCTACCTATCTGTATCTATCTATCTACCTACCTACCTATCTCTATCTATCTACCTACCTACCTACCTATCTCTATCTATCAATCTACCTACCTACCTATCTCTATCTATCAATCTACCTACCTTCCTATCTGTATCTATCAATCTACCTACCTACCTATCTCTATCTATCAATCTACCTACCTACCTATCTGTATCTATCAATCTACCTACCTACCTATCACTATCTATCTATCTACCTACCTACCTATCTGTATCTATCTATCTACCTACCTACCTATCTGTATCTATCAATCTACCTACCTACCTATCTCTATCAATCTACCTACCTACCTATCTCTATCTATCTACCTACCTACCTACCTATCTCTATCTATCAATCTACCTACCTACCTATCTGTATCTATCTACCTACCTACCTACCTATCAGTATCTATCAATCTACCTACCTACCTATCTCTATCAATCTACCTACCTACCTATCTCTATCTATCTACCTACCTACCTACCTATCTCTATCTATCAATCTACCTACCTACCTATCTGTATCTATCTATCTACCTACCTACCTATCAGTATCTATCAATCTACCTACCTACCTATCTCTATCTATCTATCTACCTACCTACATATCTGTATCTATCTACCTACCTACCTACCTATCTGTATCTATCTATCTACCTACCTACCTATCTCTATCTATCAATCTACCTACCTACCTATCTCTATCTATCTATCTACCTACCTACCTGTCTGTATCTATCAATCTACCTACCTACCTATCTCTATCTATCTATCTACCTACCTACCTATCTCTATCTATCTACCTACCTACCTACCTATCTCTATCTATCAATCTACCTACCTACCTATCTCTATCTATCTATCTACCTACCTATCTGTATCTATCTATCTACCTACCTACCTATCTGTATCTATCAATCTACCTACCTACCTATCTCTATCAATCTACCTACCTACCTATCTCTATCTATCTACCTACCTACCTACCTATCTCTATCTATCAATCTACCTACCTACCTATCTGTATCTATCTATCTACCTACCTACCTATCTGTATCTATCAATCTACCTGCCTACCTATCTCTATCTATCTACCTACCTACCTACCTATCTCTATCTATCAATCTACCTGCCTACCTATCTCTATCTATCTATCTACCTACCTACATATCTGTATCTATCTACCTACCTACCTACCTATCTGTATCTATCTATATACCTACCTACCTATCTCTATCTATCTATCTACCTACCTACCTATCTCTATCTATCAATCTACCTACCTACCTATCTGTATCTATCTATCTACCTACCTACCTATCTGTATCTATCAATCTACCTACCGACCTATCTCTATCTACCTACCTACCTACCTATCTCTATCTATCAATCTACCTACCTACCTATCTCTATCTATCTATCTACCTACCTACCTATCTCTATCTATCAATCTACCTACCTACCTATCTGTATCTATCTATCTACCTACCTACCTATCTCTATCTATCAATCTACCTACCTTCCTATCTGTATCTATCAATCTACCTACCTACCTATCTCTATCTATCAATCTACCTACCTACCTATCTGTATCTATCAATCTACCAACCTACCTATCTCTATCTATCTACCTACCTACCTATATGTATCTATCTATCTACCTACCTACCTATCTGTATCTATCAATCTACCTACCTACCTATCTCTATCTATCCACCTACCTACCTACCTATCTCTATCTATCAATCTACCTACCTACCTATCTCTATCTACCTACCTACCTACCTACCTATCTCTATCTATCTATCTACCAACCTACCTATCTCTATCTATCAATCTACCTACCTACCTATCTCTATCTATCTATCTATCTACCTACCTACATATCTGTATCTATCTACCTACCTACCTACCTATCTCTATCTATCTAATTACCTACCTACCTATCTGTATCTATCTATCTACCTACCTACCTATCTCTATCTATCTATCTACCTACCTACATATCTGTATCTATATATCTACCTACCTACCTACCTATCTGTATCTATCTATCTACCTACCTACATATCTGTATCTATATATCTACCTACCTATCTCTATCTATCAATCTACCTACCTACCTATCTGTATCTATCTACCTACCTACCTACCTATCTGTATCTATCTATCTACCTACCTACCTATCTCTATCTATCTATCTACCTACCTACCTATCTCTATCTATCTACCTACCTACCTACCTATCTCTATCTATCAATCTACCTACCTACCTATCTCTATCTATCTACCTACCTACCTATCTCTATCTATCAATCTACCTACCTACCTATCTCTATCTATCTACCTACCTACCTATCTCTATCTATCAATCTACCTACCTACATATATGTATCTATCTATCTATCTACCTACCTATCTGTATCTATCAATCTACCTACCTACCTATCTCTATCTATCTACCTACCTACCTACCTATCTCTATCTATCAATCTACCTACCTACCTATCTGTATCTATCTATCTACCTACCTACCTATCTCTATCTATCTATCTATCTATCTATCTATCTACCTACCTACCTATCTCTATCTATCTACCTACCTACCTACCTATCTCTATCTATCAATCTACCTACCTACCTATCTCTATCTATCTATCTACCTACCTACCTATCTCTATCTATCAATCTACCTACCTACCTATCTGTATCTATCTATCTACCTATCTACCTATCTCTATCTATCTATCTACCTACCTACCTATCTGTATCTATCAATCTACCTACCTACCTATCTCTATCTATCAATCCACCTACCTACCTATCTCTATCTATCTACCTACCTACCTACCTATCTCCATCTATCTATCTACCTACCTACCTACCTATCTCTATCTATCAATCTACCTACCTACCTATCTGTATCTATCTACCTATCTACCTACCTATCTCTATCTATCTATCTACCTACCTACCTATCTCTATCTATCTATCTACCTACCTACCTATCTGTATCTATCTATCTACCTACCTACCCATCTGTATCTATCAATCTACCTACCTACCTATCTCTATCTATCAATCTACCTACCTACCTCTCTGTATCTATATATCTACCTACCTACCTATCTCTATCTATCTATCTACCCACCTACCTATCTCTATCTATCAATCTACCTACCTACCTATCTCTATCTATCAATCTACCTACCTACCTATCTGTATCTATCTATCTACCTACCTACCTATCTGTATCTATCAATCTACCTACCTACCTATCTCTATCTATCTATCTACCTACCTACATATCTGTATCTATATATCTACCTACCTACCTATCTGTATCTATATATCTACCTACCTACCTATCTCTATCTATCTATCTACCTACCTATCTCTATCTATCAATCTACCTACCTACCTATCTCTATCTATCAATCTACCTACTTACCTATCTGTATTTATCTATCTACCTACCTACCTATCTGTATCTATCTACCTATCTACCTACCTATATCTATCTATCTACCTACCTACCTATCTCTATCTATCAATCTACCTACCTACCTATCTCTATCTATCTATCTACCTACCTACCTATCTGTATCTATCTATCTACCTACCTACCCATCTGTATCTATCAATCTACCTACCTACCTATCTCTATCTATCTATCTACCTACCTACATATCTGTATCTATAGATCTACCTACCTACCTATCTGTATCTATCTATCTACCTATCTACCTATCACTATCTATCTATCTACCTACCTACCTATCTCTATCTATCAATCTACCTACCTACCTATCTCTATCTATCAATCTACCTACCTACCTATCTGTATCTATCTACCTACCTACCTACCTATCTGTATCTATCAATCTACCTACCTACCTATCTCTATCTATCTACCTACCTACATATCTGTATCTATATATCTACCTACCTACCTATCTGTATCTATCTATCTACCTATCTACCTATCTCTATCTATCAATCTACCTACCTACCTATCTCTATCTATCAATCTACCTACCTACCTCTCTGTATCTATCAATCTACCTACCTACCTATCTCTATCTATCTATCTATCTACCTACCTACCTATCTCTATCTAACAATCTACCTACCTACCTATCTCTATCTATCAATCTACCTACCTACCTATCTGTATCTATCTATCTACCTACCTACCTATCTGTATCTATCAATCTACCTACCTACCTATCTCTATCTATCTACCTACCTACCTACCTATCTCTATCTATCAATCTACCTACCTACCTATCTCTATCTATCTATTTACCTACCTACCTATCTGTATCTATCAATCTACCTACCTACCTATCTCTATCTATCTATCTACCTACCTACATATCTGTATCTATATATCTACCTACCTACCTATCTGTATTTATCTATCTACCTATCTACCTATCTCTATCTATCAATCTACCTACCTACCTATCTCTATCTATCAATCTACCTACCTACCTCTCTGTATCTATATATCTACCTACCTACCTATCTCTATCTATCTATCTACCTAATCTCTATCTATCTACCTACCTATCTCTATCTATCTATCTACCTACCTACCTATCTGTATCTATCAATCTACCTATCTACCTATCTGTATCTATCTACCTATCTACCTACCTATCTCTATCTATCTATCTCCCTACCTACCTATCTCTATCTATCTATCTACCTACCTACCTATCTGTATCTATATATCTACCTACCTACCTATCTCTATCTATCTACCTACCTACCTACCTATCTCTATCTATCTATCTACCTACCTATCTCTATCTATCTACCTACCTACCTATCTCTATCTATCTACCTACCTATCTCTATCTATCTATCTACCTACCTACCTATCTGTATCTATCAATCTACCTATCTACCTATCTCTATCCATCTACCTACCTACCTACCTATCTCTATCTATCAATCTACCTACCTACCTATCTGTATCTATCTACCTATCTACCTACCTATCTCTATCTATCTATCTAACTACCTACCTATCTGTATCTATCAATCTACCTACCTACCTATCTCTGTCTATCTATCTACCTACCTACCTATCTCTATCTATCAATCTACCTACCTACCTATCTGTATCTATCAATCTACCTACCTACCTATCTCTATCTATCTATCTACCTACCTACATATCTGTATCTATATATCTATCTACCTACCTATCTCTATCTATCTATCTACCTACCTATCTCTATCTATCTATCTACCTACCTACCTATCTGTATCTATCAATCCACCTACCTACCTATCTCTATCTATCTACCTACCTACCTACCTATCTCCATCTATCTATCTACCTACCTACCTACCTATCTCTATCTATCAATCTACCTACCTACCTATCTGTATCTATCTACCTATCTACCTACCTATCTCTATCTATCTATCTACCTACCTACCTATCTCTATCTATCTATCTACCTACCTACCTATCTGTATCTATCTATCTACCTACCTACCCATCTGTATCTATCAATCTACCTACCTACCTATCTCTATCTATCTATCTACCTACCTACATATCTGTATCTATATATCTACCTACCTACCTATCTGTATCTATCTATCTACCTATCTACCTATCTCTATCTATCAATCTACCTACCTACCTATCTCTATCTATCTATCTACCTACCTACCTATCTCTATCTATCTATCTATCTACCTACCTACCTATCTGTATCTATAAATCTACCTACCTACCTATCTGTATCTATCTACCTACCTACCTATCTGTATCTATCAATCTACCTACCTACCTATCTCTATCTATCTTTCTACCTACCTACATATCTGTATCTATATATCTACCTACCTACCTATCTGTATCTATCTATCTACCTATCTACCTATCTCTATCTATCAATCTACCTACCTACCTATCTCTATCTATCTATCTACCTACCTACCTATCTCTATCTATCTATCTACCTACCTATCTCTATCTATCAATCTACCTACCTACTTATCTCTATCTATCTACCTACCTACCTACCTATCTCTATCTATCAATCTACCTACCTACCTATCTCTATCTATCTATCTACCTACCTACCTATCTCTATCTATCTATCTACCTACCTACCTATCTCTATCTATCTACCTACCTACCTACCTATCTCTATCTATCAATCTACCTACCTACCTATCTCTATCTATCTACCTACCTACCTATCTCTATCTATCTACCTACCTACCTACCTACCTATCTCTATCTATCAATCTACCTACCTACCTATCTCTATCTATCTATCTACCTACCTACCTATCTCTATCTATCTATCTACCTACCTATCTCTATCTATCAATCTACCTACCTACCTATCTGTATCTATCTATCTACCTATCTACCTATCTCTATCTATCAATCTACCTACCTACCTATCTCTATCTATCTATCTACCTACCTACCTATCTCTATCTATCTATCTACCTACCTACCTATCTGTATCTATAAATCTACCTACCTACCTATCTGTATCTATCTACCTACCTACCTATCTGTATCTATCAATCTACCTACCTACCTATCTCTATCTATCTTTCTACCTACCTACATATCTGTATCTATATATCTACCTACCTACCTATCTGTATCTATCTTTCTACCTATCTATCTATCTCTATCTATCAATCTACCTACCTACCTATCTCTATCTATCTATCTACCTACCTACCTATCTCTATCTATCTATCTACCTACCTATCTCTATCTATCAATCTACCTACCTACTTATCTCTATCTATCTACCTACCTACCTACCTATCTCTATCTATCAATCTACCTACCTACCTATCTCTATCTATCTATCTACCTACCTACCTATCTCTATCTATCTATCTACCTACCTACCTATCTCTATCTATCTACCTACCTACCTACCTATCTCTATCTATCAATCTACCTACCTACCTATCTCTATCTATCTATCTACCTACCTACCTATCTCTATCTATCTATCTATCTATCTATCTACCTACCTATCTCTATCTATCAATCTACCTACCTACCTATCTGTATCTATCTATCTACCTACCTACCTATCTCTATCTATCTATCTACCTACCTACCTATCTCTATCTATCTACCTACCTACCTATCTCTATCTATCTACCTACCTACCTACCTATCTCTATCTATCAATCTACCTACCTACCTATCTCTATCTATCTATCTACCTACCTACCTATCTCTATCTATCTATCTACCTACCTATCTCTATCTATCAATCTACCTACCTACCTATCTGTATCTATCTATCTACCTATCTACCTATCTCTATCTATCAATCTACCTACCTACCTATCTCTATCTATCTATCTACCTACCTACCTATCTCTATCTATCTATCTACCTACCTACCTATCTGTATCTATAAATCTACCTACCTACCTATCTGTATCTATCTACCTACCTACCTATCTGTATCTATCAATCTACCTACCTACCTATCTCTATCTATCTTTCTACCTACCTACATATCTGTATCTATATATCTACCTACCTACCTATCTGTATCTATCTATCTACCTATCTACCTATCTCTATCTATCAATCTACCTACCTACCTATCTCTATCTATCTATCTACCTACCTACCTATCTCTATCTATCTATCTACCTACCTATCTCTATCTATCAATCTACCTACCTACTTATCTCTATCTATCTACCTACCTACCTACCTACCTATCTCTATCTATCAATCTACCTACCTACCTATCTCTATCTATCTATCTACCTACCTACCTATCTGTATCTATCTACCTACCTACCTACCTATCTCTATCTATCAATCTACCTACCTACCTATCTCTATCTATCTATCTACCTACCTACATATCTGTATCTATATATCTACCTACCTACCTATCTCTATCTATCTATCTACCTACCTACCTATCTCTATCTATCAATCTACCTACCTACCTATCTCTATCTATCTATCTACCTACCTACCTATCTCTATCTATCTATCTACCTACCTATCTCTATCTATCAATCTACCTACCTACCTATCTGTATCTATCTATCTACCTACCTACCTATCTCTATCTATCTATCTACCTACCTACCTATCTCTATCTATCTACCTACCTACCTATCTCTATCTATCTACCTACCTACCTACCTATCTCTATCTATCAATCTACCTACCTACCTATCTCTATCTATCTATCTACCTACCTACCTATCTCTATCTATCAATCTACCTACCTACCTATCTGTATCTATCTACCTACCTACCTACCTACCTATCTCTATCTATCAATCTACCTACCTACCTATCTCTATCTATCTATCTACTTACCTACATATCTGTATCTATATATCTACCTACCTACCTATCTGTATCTATCTATCTACCTATCTACCTATCTCTATCTATCTATCTACCTACCTACCTATCTCTATCTATCTATCTACCTACCTACCTATCTGTATCTATCTATCTACCTATCTACCTATCTCTATCTATCAATCTACCTACCTACCTATCTCTATCTATCTATCTACCTACCCACCTATCTGGATTTATCTATCTACCTACCTATCTGTATCTATCTACCTATCTACCTACCTATCTCTATCTATCTATCTACCTACCTACCTATCTCTATCTATCAATCTACCTACCTACCTATCTCTATCTATCTATCTACCTACCCACCTATCTGTATTTATCTATCTACCTACCTATCTTTATCTATCTACCTACCTACCTACCTATCTCTATCTATCTATCTACCTACCTACCTATCTCTATCTATCAATCTACCTACCTACCTATCTGTATCTATCAATCTACCTACCTACCTATCTCTATCTATCTATCTACCTACCTACCTATCTCTATCTATCAATCTACCTACCTACCTATCTGTATCTATCAATCTACCTACCTACCTATCTCTATCTATCTACCTACCTACCTATCTCTATCTATCTATCTACCTACCTACCTACCTATCTCTATCTATCTACCTACATACCTATCTTTATCTATCAATCTACCTACCTACCTATCTCTATCTATCTACCTACCTACCTACCTATCTCTATCTATCAATCTACCTACCAACCTATCTCTATCTATCTATCTACCTACCCACCTATCTGTATTTATCTATCTACCTACCTATCTGTATCTATCTACCTACCTACCTACCTATCTCTATCTTTCTATCTACCTATCTACCTATCTCTATCTATCAATCTACCTACCTACCTATCTCTATCTATCTATCTACCTACCCACCTATCTGTATTTATCTATCTACCTACCTATCTGTATCTATCTACCTACCTACCTACCTATCTCTATCTATCAATGTACCTACCTACCTATCTGTATCTATCAATCTACCTACCTACCTACCTATCTCTATCTATCTATCTATCTACCTACCTACCTATCTCTATCTATCAATCTACCTACCTACCTATCTGTATCTATCAATCTACCTATCTATCTCTATCTATCTACCTACATACCTATCTCTATCAATCTACCTACCTACCTATCTCTATCTATCTATCTACCTACCTACATATCTGTATCTATCTATCTACCTACCTACCTATCTCTATCTATCTATGTACCTACCTACCTATCTGTCTCTATCAATCTACCTACCTACCTATCTCTATCTATCTACCTACCTACCTACCTACCTATCTCTATCTATCAATCTACCTACCTACCTATCTCTATCTATCTACCTACCTACCTATCTCTATCTATCTATATACCTACCTACCTATCTGTCTCTATCAATGTACCTACCTACCTATCTATCTCTATCTATCTATCTACCTACCTACCTACCTATCTCTATCTATCTACCTACCTACCTATCTCTATCTATCTATCTACCTACCTAGCTATCTCTATCTATCTATCTACCTACCTACCTATCTGTATCTATCAATCTACCTACCTACCTATCTCTATCTATCTACCTACCTACCTACCTACCTATCTGAATCTATCAATCTACCTACCTACCTATCTCTATCTATCTATCTATCTACCTACCTACCTATCTCTATCTATCAATCTACCTACCTACCTATCTGTATCTATCTATCTACCTACCTACCTATCTGTATCTATCAATCTACCTACCTACCTATCTCTATCTATCAATCTACCTACCTACCTATCTCTATCTATCTATCTACCTACCCACCTATCTGTATTTATCTATCTACCTACCTATCTGTATCTATCTACCTACCTACCTACCTATCTCTATCTATCTATCTACCTACCTACCTATCTCTATCTATCAATCTACCTACCTACCTATCTGTATCTATCAATCTACCTACCTACCTATCTCTATCTATCTACCTACCTACCTATCTGTCTCTATCAATCTACCTACCTACCTACCTATCTCTATCTATCAATCTACCTACCTACCTACCTGTATCTATCTATCTACCTACCTACCTATCTGTATCTATCAATCTACCTACCTACCTATCTCTATCTATCTATCTACCTATCTACATATCTGTATCTATATATCTACCTACATACCTATCTCTATCTATCTATCTACCTACCTACCTATCTGTATCTATCTATCTACCTACCTACCTATCTGTATCTATCAATCTACCTATCTACCTATCTCTATCTATCAATCTATCTACCTACCTATCTCTATCTATCTATCTACCTACCCACCTATCTGTATTTATCTATCTACCTACCTACCTATCTCTATCTATCTATCTACCTACCTACCTATCTCTATCTATCAATCTACCTACCTACCTATCTGTATCTATCTATCTACCTACCCAACTATCTCTATCTATCTATCTACCTACCTACCTATCTGTATCTATCTATATACCTATCTACCTATCTCTATCTATCTATCTACCTACCTACCTAGCTCTATCTATCTATCTAGCTACCTACCTATCTCTATCTATCAATCTACCTACCTATCTATCTGTATCTATCTATCTACCTACCTACCTATCTCTATCTATCAATCTACCTACCTTCCTATCTGTATCTATCAATCTACCTACCTACCTATCTCTATCTATCTATCTACCTACCTACCTATCTGTATCTATCTATCTACCTACCTACCTATCTGTATCTATCAATCTACCTACCTACCTATCTCTATCTATCTACCTACCTACCTACCTATCTCTATCAATCTACCTACCTACCTATCTCTATCTATCTACCTACCCGCCTACCTATCTCTATCTATCAATCTACCTACCTACCTATCTGTATCTATCTATCTACCTACCTACCTATCTGTATCTATCAATCTACCTACCTACCTATCTCTATCTATCTACCTACCTACCTACCTATCTCTATCTATCAATCAACCTACCTACCTATCTCTATCTATCTATCTACCTACCTACCTATCTCTATCAATCTACCTACCTACCTACCTATCTCTATCTATCAATCTACCTACCTACCTATCTCTATCTATCTACCTACCTACCTACCTATCTCTATCTATCAATCTACCTACCTACCTATCTCTATCTATCTATCTACCTACCTACCTATCTGTATCTATCTATCTACCTACCCACCTATCTGTATCTATCAATCTACCTACCTACCTATCTCTATCTATCAATCTACCTACCTACCTATCTGTATCTATCTATCTACCTACCTACCTATCTGTATCTATCAATCTACCTACCTACCTATCTCTATCTATCAATCTACCTACCTACCTATCTGTATCTATCTATCTACCTACCTACCTATCTCTATCTATCTACCTACATATGTGTATCTATCAATCTACCTACCTACCTATCTGTATCTATCTATCTACCTACCTACCTATCTCTATCTATCTATCTACCTACCTACCTATCTCTATCTATCAATCTACCTACCTTCCTATCTGTATCTATCAATCTACCTACCTACCTATCTCTATCTACCTACCTACCTACCTATCTCTATCAATCTACCTACCTACCTATCTCTATCTATCTACCTACCTACCTACCTATCTCTATCTATCAATCTACCTACCTACCTATCTGTATCTATCTATCTACCTACCTACCTATCTGTATCTATCAATCTACCTACCTACCTATCTCTATCTATCTACCTACCTACCTACCTATCTCTATCTATCAATCTACCTACCTACCGATCTCTATCTATCTATCTACCTACCTACATATCTGTATCTATCTACCTACCTACCTACCTATCTGTCTCTATCTATATACCTACCTACATATCTCTATCTATCTATCTACCTACCTACCTATCTCTATCTATCTACCTACCTACCTACCTATCTCTATCAATCTACCTACCTACCTATCTCTATCTATCAATCTACCTACCTACCTATCTCTATCTATCTATCTACCTACCTACATATCTGTATCTATCTACCTACCTACCTACCTATCTGTATCTATCTATCTACCTACCTACCTATCTCTATCTATCTATCTACCTACCTACCTATCTCTATCTATCTATCTACCTACCTACCTATCTGTATCTATCAATCTACCTACCTACCTATCTCTATCTATCTATCTACCTACCTACCTATCTCTATCTATCTACCTACCTACCTACCTACCTATCTCTATCTATCAATCTACCTACCTACCTATCTCTATCTATCTACCTACCTACCTACCTATCTCTATCTATCAATCTACCTACCTACCTATCTCTATCTATCAATCTACCTACCTACCTATCTGTATCTATCTATCTACCTACCTACCTATCTGTATCTATCAATCTACCTACCTACCTATCTCTATCTATCAATCTACCTACCTACCTATCTGTATCTATCTATCTACCTACATACCTATCTCTATCTATCTACCTACATATCTGTATCTATCAATCTACCTACCTACCTATCTGTATCTATCTATCTACCTACCTACCTATCTCTATCTATCTATCTACCTACCTACCTATCTCTATCTATCAATCTACCTACCTTCCTATCTGTATCTATCAATCTACCTACCTACCTATATCTATCTACCTACCTACCTACCTATCTCTATCAATCTACCTACCTACCTATCTCTATCAATCTACCTACCTACCTACCTATCTCTATCTATCAATCTACCTACCTACCTATCTGTATCTATCTATCTACCTACCTACCTATCTGTATCTATCAATCTACCTACCTACCTATCTCTATCTATCTACCTACCTACCTACCTATCTCTATCTATCAATCTACCTACCTACCTATCTCTATCTATCTATCTACCTACCTACATATCTGTATCTATCTACCTACCTACCTACCTATCTGTCTCTATCTATATACCTACCTACATATCTCTATCTATCTATCTACCTACCTACCTATTTCTATCTATCTACCTACCTACCTATCTGTATCTATCAATCTACCTACCTACCTATCTCTATCTATCTATCTATCTACCTACCTACCTATCTCTATCTATCTACCTACCTACCTACCTATCTCTATCTATCTATCTATTTATCTATCTACCTACCTACCTATCTCTATCAATCTACCTACCTACCTATCTGTATCTATCTATCTACCTACCTACCTATCTGTATCTATCAATCTACCTACCTACCTATCTCTATCTATCTACCTATCTACCTACCTATCTCTATCTATCAATCTACCTACCTACCTATCTCTATCTATCTATCTACTTACCTACATATCTGTATCTATCTACCTACCTACCTACCTATCTGTCTCTATCTATATACCTACCTACATATCTCTATCTATCTATCTACCTACCTACCTATCTCTATCTATCTACCTACCTACCTATCTGTATCTATCAATCTACCTACCTACCTATCTCTATCTATCTATCTATCTATCTACCTACCTACCTATCTCTATCTATCTACCTACCTACCTACCTATCTCTATCTATCTATCTATCTATCTATCTACCTACCTACCTACCTATCTCTATCTATCTACCTACCTACCTATCTCTATCTATCTATCTACCTACCTACATATCTGTATCTATCTACCTACCTACCTACCTATCTGTATCTATCTATCTACCTACCTACCTATCTCTATCTATCTATCTACCTACCTACCTATCTCTATCTATCTATCTACCTACCTACCTATCTGTATCTATCAATCTACCTACCTACCTATCTCTATCTATCTATCTACCTACCTACCTATCTCTATCTATCTACCTACCTACCTACCTATCTCTATCTATCAATCTACCTACCTACCTATCTCTATCTATCTATCTACCTACCTACCTATCTCTATCTATCTATCTACCTACCTACCTATCTGTATCTATCTATCTACCTACCCACCTATCTGTATCTATCAATCTACCTACCTACCTATCTCTATCTATCAATCTACCTACCTACCTATCTGTATCTATCTATCTACCTACCTACCTATCTGTATCTATAAATCTACCTACCTACCTATCTCTATCTATCATTCTACCTACCTACCTATCTGTATCTATCTATCTACCTACCTACCTATCTCTATCTACCTACATATCTGTATCTATCAATCTACCTACCTACCTATCTGTATCTATCTATCTACCTACCTACCTATCTCTATCTATCTACCTACCTACCTATCTCTATCTATCTATCTACCTACCTACATATCTGTATCTATCTACCTACCTACCTACCTATCTGTCTCTATCTATATACCTACCTACATATCTCTATCTATCTATCTACCTACCTATCTCTATCAATCTACCTACCTACCTATCTGTATCTATCTATCTACCTACCTACCTATCTGTATCTATCAATCTACCTACCTACCTATCTCTATCTATCTACCTACCTACCTACCTATCTCTATCTATCAATCTACCTACCTACCTATCTCTATCTATCTATCTACCTACCTACATATCTGTATCTATCTACCTACCTACCTACCTATCTGTCTCTATCTATATACCTACCTACATATCTCTATCTATCTATCTACCTACCTACCTATCTCTATCTATCTACCTACCTACCTATCTGTATCTATCAATCTACCTACCTACCTACCTCTATCTATCTATCTATCTACCTACCTACCTATCTCTATCTATCTATCTACCTACCTACCTATCTCTATCTATCTGTCTATCTACCTACCTACCTATCTGTATCTATCAATCTACCTACCTACCTATCTCTATCTATCTATCTACCTACCTACCTATCTCTATCTATCTACCTACCTACCTACCTATCTCTATCTATCAATCTACCTACCTACCTATCTCTATCTATCTATCTACCTACCTACCTATCTCTATCTATCTATCTACCTACCTACCTATCTGTATCTATCTATCTACCTACCCACCTATCTGTATCTATCAATCTACCTACCTACCTATCTCTATCTATCAATCTACCTACCTACCTATCTGTATCTATCTATCTACCTACCTACCTATCTGTATCTATCAATCTACCTACCTACCTATCTCTATCTATCAATCTACCTACCTACCTATCTGTATCTATCTATCTACCTACCTACCTATCTCTATCTACCTACATATCTGTATCTATCAATCTACCTACCTACCTATCTGTATCTATCTATCTACCTACCTACCTATCTCTATCTATCTACCTACCTACCTATCTCTATCTATCTATCTACCTACCTACATATCTGTATCTATCTACCTACCTACCTACCTATCTGTCTCTATCTATATACCTACCTACATATCTCTATCTATCTATCTACCTACCTACCTATCTCTATCAATCTACCTACCTACCTATCTCTATCAATCTACCTACCTACCTATCTGTATCTATCTATCTACCTACCTACCTATCTGTATCTATCAATCTACCTACCTACCTATCTCTATCTATCTACCTACCTACCTACCTATCTCTATCTATCAATCTACCTACCTACCTATCTCTATCTATCTATCTACCTACCTACATATCTGTATCTATCTACCTACCTACCTACCTATCTGTCTCTATCTATATACCTACCTACATATCTCTATCTATCTATCTACCTACCTACCTATCTCTATCTATCTACCTACCTACCTATCTGTATCTATCAATCTACCTACCTAACTATCTCTATCTATCTATCTATCTACCTACCTACCTATCTCTATCTATCTACCTACCTACCTACCTATCTCTATCTATATATCTATCTATCTACCTACCTACCTATCTCTATCAATCTACCTACCTACCTATCTGTATCTATCTATCTACCTACCTACCTATCTGTATCTATCAATCTACCTACCTACCTATCTCTATCTATCTATCTACCTACCTACCTATTTCTATCTATCAATCTACCTACCTACCTATCTCTATCTATCAATCTACCTACCTACCTATCTGTATCTACCTACCTACCTACCTACCTATCTCTATCTATCTACCTACCTACCTACCTATCTCTATCTATCTACCTACCTACCTACCTATCTCTATCTATCTATCTACCTAACTACCTATCTGTATCTATCTATCTACCTACCTACCTATCTCTATCTATCTACCTACCTACCTATCTCTATCAATCTACCTACCTACCTATCTCTATCTATCTATCTACCTACTTACCTATCTCTATCTATCTATCTACCTACCTACCTATCTGTTTCTATCTATCTACCTACCCACCCATCTCTATCTATCTATCTACCTACCTACCTATCTCTATCTATCTACCTACCTACCTATCTGTATCTATCAATCTACCTACCTACCTATCTGTATCTATCAATCTACCTACCTACCTATCTCTATCTATCTCTCTACCTACCTACCTATCTCTATCTATCAATCTACCTACCTACCTATCTGTATCTATCAATCTACCTACCTACCTATCTCTATCTATCTACCTACCTACCTACCTATCTCTATCTATCAATCTACCTACCTACCTATCTCTATCTATCTATCTACCTACCTACATATCTGTATCTATCTATCTACCTACCTACCTATCTGTATCTATCTATCTACCTACCTACCTATCTCTATCTATCTACCTACCTACCTACCTACCTACCTATCTCTATCAATCTACCTACCTACCTATCTCTATCTATCTATCTACCTACCTACCTATTTCTATCTATCAATCTACCTACCTACCTATCTCTATCTATCAATCTACCTACCTACCTATCTGTATCTATCTACCTACCTACCTACCTATCTCTATCTATCTACCTACCTACCTACCTATCTCTATCTATCTACCTACCTACCTACCTATCTCTATCTATCTATCTACCTAACTACCTATCTGTATCTATCTATCTACCTACCTACCTATCTCTATCTATCTACCTACCTACCTATCTCTATCAATCTACCTACCTACCTATCTCTATCTATCTATCTACCTACCTACCTATCTCTATCTATCTATCTACCTACCTACCTATCTGTTTCTATCTATCTACCTACCCACCTATCTCTATCTATCTATCTACCTACCTACCTATCTCTATCTATCTACCTACCTACCTATCTGTATCTATCAATCTACCTACCTACCTATCTGTATCTATCAATCTACCTACCTACCTATCTCTATCTATCTCTCTACCTACCTACCTATCTGTATCTATCAATCTACCTACCTACCTATCTGTATCTATCAATCTACCTACCTACCTATCTCTATCTATCTACCTACCTACCTACCTATCTCTATCTATCAATCTACCTACCTACCTATCTCTATCTATCTATCTACCTACCTACATATCTGTATCTATCTATCTACCTACCTACCTATCTGTATCTATCTATCTACCTACCTACCTATCTCTATCTATCTACCTACCTACCTACCTACCTATCTCTATCAATCTACCTACCTACCTATCTCTATCTATCTATCTACCTACCTACCTATCTCTATCTATCTATCTACCTACCTACCTATCTGTATCTATCTATCTACCTACCAACCTATGTCTATCTATCTATCTACCTACCTACCTATCTATCTACCTATCTACCTATCTCTATATATCTATCTACCAACCTACCTATCTCTATCTATCTATCTATCTATCTACCTACCTACATATCTCTATCTATTAATCTACCTACCTACCTATCTGTATCTATCTATCTACCTACCTACCTATCTCTATCTATCAATCTATCTACCTACCTATCTCTATCTATCTATCTACCTACCTACCTATCTCTATCTATCAATCTACCTACCTACCTATCTGTATCTATCTATCTACCTACCTACCTATCTGTATCTATCTATCTACCTACCTACCTATCTCTATCTATCTATCTACCTACCTATCTATCTGTATCTATCAATCTACCTACCTACCTATCTCTATCTATCTATCTACCTACCTACCTATCTCTATCTATCAATCTACCTACCTACCTATCTGTATCTATCAATCTACCTACCTACCTATCTCTATCAATCTACCTACCTACCTATCTCTATCTATCTATCTACCTACCTACCTATCTCTATCTATCTATCTACCTACCTACCTATCTGTTTCTATCTATCTACCTACCCACCTATCTCTATCTATCTATCTATCTACCTACCTACCTATCTGTATCTATCTATCTACCTATCTACCTATCTCTATATATCTATCTACCTACCTACCTATCTCTATCTATCTATCTACCTACCTACCTACCTATCTCTATCTATTAATCTACCTACCTACCTATCTGTATCTATCTATCTACCTACCTACCTACCTATCTCTATCTATCAATCTACCTACCTACCTATCTCTATCTATCTATCTACCTACCTACCTATCTCTATCAATCTACCTACCTTTCTATCTCTATCTATCTACCTACCTACCTACCTATCTCTATCTATCTATCTACCTACCTACCTATCTCTATCAATCTATCTACCTACCTACCTATCTCTATCTATCTATCTACCTACCTACCTATCTCTATCTATCTATCTACCTACCTACCTATCTCTATCTATCAATCTACCTACCTACCTATCTGCATCTATCTATCTACCTACCTACCTATCTCTATCTATCAATCTACCTACCTTCCTATCTGTATCTATCAATCTACCTACCTACCTATCTGTATCTATCAATCTACCTACCTACCTATCTCTATCTATCTATCTACCTACCTACCTATCTGTATCTATCTATCTACCTACCTACCTATCTGTATCTATCAATCTACCTACCTACCTATCTCTATCTATCTACCTACCTACCTACCTATCTCTATCAATCTACCTACCTACCTATCTCTATCTATCTACCTACCTACCTACCTATCTCTATCTATCAATCTACCTACCTACCTATCTGTATCTATCTATCTACCTACCTACCTATCTGTATCTATCAATCTACCTACCTACCTATCTCTATCTATCTACCTACCTACCTACCTATCTCTATATATCAATCTACCTACCTACCTATCTCTATCTATCTATCTACCTACCTACATATCTGTATCTATCTACCTACCTACCTATCTGTATCTATCTATCTACCTACCTACCTATCTCTATCTATCTATCTACCTACCTACCTATCTCTATCTATCTACCTACCTACCTACCTATCTCTATCTATCAATCTACCTACCTACCTATCTTTATCTATCTATCTACCTACCTACCTATCTCTATCAATCTACCTACCTACATATCTGTATCTATCTACCTACCTACCTATCTCTATCTATCTATCTACCTACCTACCTATCTGTATCTATCTATCTACCTACCTACCTATCTCTATCTATCTATCTACCTACCTACATATCTGTATCTATATATCTACCTACCTACCTATCTGTATCTATCTATCTACCTACCTACATATCTGTATCTATATACCTACCTACCTACCTATCTCTATCTATCAATCTACCTACCTACCTATCTGTATCTATCTATCTACCTACCTACCTATCTGTATCTATCTATCTACCTACCTACATATCTGTATCTATCTACCTACCTACCTATCTGTATCTATCAATCTACCTACCTACCTATCTGTATCTATCTATCTACATACCTACCTATCTCTATCTATCTATCTACCTACCTACCTATCTCTATCTATCAATCTACCTACCTACCTATCTCTATCTATCAGTCTACCTACCTACCTATCTGTATCTATCTACCTACCTACCTACCTACCTATCTCTATTTATCTACCTACCTACCTACCTACCTATCTCTATCAATCTACCTACCTACCTATCTGTATCTATCAATCTACCTACCTACCTATCTCTGTATATCTACCTACATATCTGTATCTATATATCTACCTACCTACCTATCTCTATCTATCTACCTACCTACCTACCTATCTCTATCAATCTACCTACCTACCTATCTCTATCTATCTATCTACCTACCTATCTCTATCTATCTATCTACCTACCTACCTACCTATCTGTATCTATCAATCTACCTAAATACCTATCTCTATCTATCTATCTACCTACCTACCTATCTCTATCTATCAATCTACCTACCTACCTATCTCTATCTATCAATCTACCTACCTACCTATCTCTATCTATCTACCTACCTACCTACTTATCTCTATCAATCTACCTACCTACCTATCTCTATCTATCTATCTACCTACCTACCTACCTATCTGTATCTATCTATATACCTATCTACCTATCTCTATCTATCTACCTACCTACCTACCTATCTCTATCTATCAATCTACCTACCTACCTATCTGTATCTATCTATCCACCTACCTACCTATCTGTATCTATCAATCTACCTACCTACCTATCTCTATCTATCTACCTACCTACCTACCTATCTCTATCTATCAATCTACCTACCTACCTATCTCTATCTATCTATCTACCTACCTACATATCTGTATCTATCTATCTACCTACCTACCTATCTGTATCTATCTATCTACCTACCTACCTATCTCTATCTATCTACCTACCTACCTACCTACATATCTCTATCAATCTACCTACCTACCTATCTCTATCTATCTATCTACCTACCTACCTATCTCTATCTATCTATCTACCTACCTACCTATCTGTATCTATCTATCTACCTACCCACCTATCTCTATCTATCTATCTACCTACCTACCTATCTATCTACCTATCTACCTATCTCTATATATCTATCTACCTACCTACCTATCTCTATCTATCTATCTACCTACCTACATATCTCTATGTATTAATCTACCTACCTACCTATCTGTTTCTATCTATCTACCTACCCACCTATCTCTATCTATCTATCTATCTACCTACCTACCTATCTGTATCTATCTATCTACCTATCTACCTATCTCTATATATCTATCTACCTACCTACCTATCTCTATCTATCTATCTACCTACCTACCTATCTCTATCTATTAATCTACCTACCTACCTATCTGTATCTATCTATCTACCTACCTACCTACCTATCTCTATCTATCAATCTACCTACCTACCTATCTCTATCTATCTATCTACCTACCTACCTATCTCTATCAATCTACCTACCTTCCTATCTCTATCTATCTACCTACCTACCTACCTATCTCTATCTATCTATCTACCTACCTACCTATCTCTATCAATCTATCTACCTACCTACCTATCTCTATCTATCTATCTACCTACCTACCTATCTCTATCTATCTATCTACCTACCTACCTATCTCTATCTATCAATCTACCTACCTACCTATCTGCATCTATCTATCTACCTACCTACCTATCTCTATCTATCAATCTACCTACCTTCCTATCTGTATCTATCAATCTACCTACCTACCTATCTCTATCTATCAATCTACCTACCTACCTATCTGTATCTATCAATCTACCTACCTACCTATCTCTATCTATCTATCTACCTACCTACCTATCTGTATCTATCTATCTACCTACCTACCTATCTGTATCTATCAATCTACCTACCTACCTATCTCTATCTATCTACCTACCTACCTACCTATCTCTATCAATCTACCTACCTACCTATCTCTATCTATCTACCTACCTACCTACCTATCTCTATCTATCAATCTACCTACCTACCTATCTGTATCTATCTACCTACCTACCTATCTGTATCTATCAATCTACCTACCTACCTATCTCTATCTATCTACCTACCTACCTACCTATCTCTATATATCAATCTACCTACCTACCTATCTCTATCTATCTATCTACCTACCTACATATCTGTATCTATCTACCTACCTACCTATCTGTATCTATCTATCTACCTACCTACCTATCTCTATCTATCTATCTACCTACCTACCTATCTCTATCTATCTACCTACCTACCTACCTATCTCTATCTATCAATCTACCTACCTACCTATCTTTATCTATCTATCTACCTACCTACCTATCTCTATCAATCTACCCTACCTACATATCTGTATCTATTTACCTACCTACCTATCTCTATCTATCTATCTACCTACCTACCTATCTGTATCTATCTATCTACCTACCTACCTATCTCTATCTATCTATCTACCTACCTACATATCTGTATCTATATATCTACCTACCTACCTATCTGTATCTATCTATCTACCTACCTACATATCTGTATCTATATACCTACCTACCTACCTATCTCTATCTATCAATCTACCTACCTACCTATCTGTATCTATCTATCTACCTACCTACCTATCTGTATCTATCTATCTACCTACCTACATATCTGTATCTATCTACCTACCTACCTATCTGTATCTATCAATCTACCTACCTACCTATCTGTATCTATCTATCTACATACCTACCTATCTCTATCTATCTATCTACCTACCTACCTATCTCTATCTATCAATCTACCTACCTACCTATCTCTATCTATCAGTCTACCTACCTACCTATCTGTATCTATCTACCTACCTACCTACCTACCTATCTCTATTTATCTACCTACCTACCTACCTACCTATCTCTATCAATCTACCTACCTACCTATCTGTATCTATCAATCTACCTACCTACCTATCTCTGTCTATCTACCTACATATCTGTATCTATATATCTACCTACCTACCTATCTCTATCTATCTACCTACCTACCTACCTATCTCTATCAATCTACCTACCTACCTATCTCTATCTATCTATCTACCTACCTATCTCTATCTATCTATCTACCTACCTACCTACCTATCTGTATCTATCAATCTACCTAAATACCTATCTCTATCTATCTATCTACCTACCTACCTATCTCTATCTATCAATCTACCTACCTACCTATCTCTATCTATCAATCTACCTACCTACCTATCTCTATCTATCTACCTACCTACCTACTTATCTCTATCAATCTACCTACCTACCTATCTCTATCTATCTATCTACCTACCTACCTACCTATCTGTATCTATCTATATACCTATCTACCTATCTCTATCTATCTACCTACCTACCTACCTATCTCTATCTATCAATCTACCTACCTACCTATCTGTATCTATCTATCTACCTACCTACCTATCTGTATCTATCAATCTACCTACCTACCTATCTCTATCTATCTACCTACCTACCTACCTATCTCTATCTATCAATCTACCTACCTACCTATCTCTATCTATCTATCTACCTACCTACATATCTGTATCTATCTATCTACCTACCTACCTATCTGTATCTATCTATCTACCTACCTACCTATCTCTATCTATCTACCTACCTACCTACCTACCTATCTCTATCAATCTACCTACCTACCTATCTCTATCTATCTATCTACCTACCTACCTATCTGTATCTATCTATCTACCTACCCACCTATCTCTATCTATCTATCTACCTACCTACCTATCTATCTACCTATCTACCTATCTCTATATATCTATCTACCTACCTACCTATCTCTATCTATCTATCTACCTACCTACATATCTCTATCTATTAATCTACCTACCTACCTATCTGTATCTATCTATCTACCTACCTACCTATCTCTATCTATCAATCTATCTACCTACCTATCTCTATCTATCTATCTACCTACCTACCTATCTCTATCTATCTATCTACCTACCTACCTATCTCTATCTATCTATCTACCTACCTACCTATCTCTATCTATCAATCTACCTACCTACCTATCTGTATCTATCTATCTACCTACCCAACTATCTCTATCTATCTATCTACCTACCTACCTATCTGTATCTATCTATATACCTATCTACCTATCTCTATCTATCTATCTACCTACCTACCTATCTCTATCTATCTATCTACCTACCTACATATCTCTATCTATCAATCTACCTACCTACCTATCTGTATCTATCTATCTACCTACCTACCTATCTGTATCTATCAATCTACCTACCTACCTATCTCTATCTATCTACCTACCTACCTACCTATCTCTATCTATCAACCTACCTACCTATCTCTATCTATCTATCTACCTACCTACATATCTGTATCTATCTATCTACCTACCTACCTATCTGTATCTATCTATCTACCTACCTACCTATCTCTATCTATCTACCTACCTACCTACCTACCTATCTCTATCAATCTACCTACCTACCTATCTCTATCTATCTATCTACCTACCTACCTATCTCTATCTATCTATCTACCTACCTACCTATCTGTATCTATCTATCTACCTACCTACCTATCTCTATCTATCTACCTACCTACCTACCTACCTATCTCTATCAATCTACCTACCTACCTATCTCTATCTATCTATCTACCTACCTACCTATCTCTATCTATCAATCTACCTACCTACCTATCTGTATCTATCTATCTACCTACCTACCTATCTCTATCTATCTACCTACCTACCTACCT
>JAKSXO010000396.1:0-45820 GCA_024509115.1 Crotalus helleri
AATCATTCCTGCCTTTTAAATCTTAAACTGTATAGACTATTTTGGTGGTTTGATATTTTATGTGTACACCAAGCAAAGTCCCTCTGTGGGAGAGAGAGAGACAGATGGTTTTAAAAGTTGATAAGGAAATCAATAAATATTATTTAATAAAAATATTATATTGAAATATTATATAGCATATACTATAGATTATTACCGAAATCTAGGTCTTTGGTTATTCGAGTTTTCTCCTGCGTAAAATTGGAAGCGTCTTGGCAACGTTTTGACGAAGTCCCATTCATCATCTTCAGGCTGGTGTTTTCAGCTTCGTGCTTCTAGGAGCAATGTGTGATTGTAGCTGTTTCTTCCTTTTAACTGCCAGTGGGGGTATGAACTGATTGGGTAGGAATTTGGCTGTGTTCTGATTGGGTGGAGGTGTGTTCTGATTGGTTAGGGGCTTGGCTGTGCTCTGATTGGCTGGGGGAGTGTTCTGTTTGGGTGAGAGCTTTGTTGTGCTCAGGTTAGTCTGAGTTGCAGGAGAGATGTGAGATGGTGAGCTGCATTGCTGTTGTTTGGCTTCGCATTCACGGTCATGCCTCATCTTCATGGTGGGTGTCAGTTTGCTTCATGTATGGATTGGAGGGGTTTAAAGTGGCTAATGATGCAGCAATGGTCTGGCTTCTGGTTTGTGGTTGTGCCTCATCATCGGTGTGGGTTTGGATTTGCTTTTTGCGTGGATGTGCAGTGGTGACATCTTGTGTGGTTTTTGTGAGTGTGGGTCTGGTGTCATTCTTTGTGTTATATATCTATATACTGGGCAAGAGAGAGACCCTCCCCCGGAAAAATATAATATTTGGTATAATGTTGTGGGAAGAAGTTTTTCTGGGCAGGGGAAACTTTGGACCTTGGGAAGAGAAGGAAGATGATGGGAGGGATGGGAAGGAGAGGAATCTATTTCTTCCCTTTGGCATGTTTGATTGTCATCCTTGTAGAATTTCAAACTTTTTAATGATCATTTATTTTTTCACCTTATTTTTATACACTTTTATTTAGGGGTGATGTTATGTCCTACCCCATCCAGATCCCTGCTTTGAGGGAGGTGAAGGGATTAGGAGTATCAATAAATAGCAATAAATACCAATGAGTAAATTTCGTAGATCGGAGAGCAGAGAGTACATCAGGGGCAAATCTTTCTCCAGGAGAGTCTTAATAAATGAAATGAAAAGGGGGGGTCCCTGCATTCCCCCCCATGGAACTCCCCCTCCCCCACTCACCTCTCCGGCCAATCACAGGGCCACCCTGGAAAACCTCGTAGTTGTGTCGGCAGAAGCGATTCACTTCTTCCTTCTCGAATTGCAGGATGCCCTCATCTCTGTTCAAAGCCTCGGCAGTCGCCTTCCCCAATGCCTTGATGGCCTCGAACTCCCCGCGGGCACTGTCAAAGCGGAGATACTCCTGCCGGTCGTAGAAGTAGTGCTGCAGGAACCGAACCCGCCACGTCCCATTGAGAAAGCGACACTCGCACTTTGTCTGGTACAAGAAATGGGCTGCGGGGAGGAGGAGGGTCAGTAGGGATTCCAGGGCCCATGGTTACCAGCCTCTCCTAGAAGAGGGACACAGGCTTGTCAGAGGAGGGGAGGGAAACCTGCTGTGAGAGACTGCCGGAACGTGCCCCCTGGAGGAGGGATGGGGAACTGTCGGTCCCAATGGGACCCCCTTCACTTGGTGGGGGGTTGGGGAGGAGGAAAATGAGGGAGGGGAGGAGCTTCCTGGGGATCCTCCTCCATCTTCCCAGGGTGGAAAAAGGCAGGCAGAAGTTCAACTGGTCCAGCACTCGACCTAAATCACTGCAGGGAATGCTGGGTCCAGGTGGGGCTTTTTTGCCCCCCTAAAAAGGCAGGACCTATGCAGGGAGGGAAGAGACCCCCCCAGGAACTGGAGAGACAGTAACATCCTCTCCCTCTTCCTTTGGGGGAGCATATGGGGAGGGGGGTCACAATCAGGATACCCACACCCATGCTCCTATGCTCTTCCTGCCCTTCAAGCCCCCCCCCCTTCCCTTCTCCTCTTCCCCCCTAATCTTCAGCCCTACTTTCTGCCTTTGGATGCTTTTTGAGGCCTTTCCTGCCCCCCTCCCAAACAGACCCCCCCTTCAGCCCCCCAAGACCACCTCAAAGGGAGGGGCTCCAGCCCCCTTCACTAAAGGGGGAGTTTGCAGGAGCAAGTCAGACCTCCCCCCAATATCCCTCCCAATAGAAGCAGAGAAGGCAAGGGAGGGGAAGATTTTCAGTCTTGGGGGCTGCAGCTTTAGAGAGGTGTCCAGGGGGGGGTTGGACTTCCTTTTTTGCCCCCTCCCATGACTCTCAACCACAGTCCCCCTTTCTCTATGTGCCTGCAGGGGTGGACTAGATGCTCCTTTAAGCTCCCTTAAGGCGCCCCTTGAGGGGTCCAGGCTGGGTCAGCGGAGACTTCCAAAGGGCCGAGGGGAGCCGGGGAGTCTCTCCTGAGACCCTCCCTCCCCCTGGTCTCTCTTGGCCCAAAGGGGCTTTTCCAAAAGGCAGCTGGACTTTCCTGGTTCTTCCCTTGAAGACGTTTCACTTCTCAACCCAGATGTCAAGACTGCTAACATCCGATGTTCTTGCTTGCCATATATGAAGAAGCAAGCCTGTTTTTATTTAGCCTGTATAGCATTTTTAGAGTTAAAGCAAATAATACTAGTAGTGGATGGGGAAAAATGCAGCTACCCATAACAATATCTGAGCACAGTATTGCCAAGGTCAGCTGTAATGGGAGGGGCACTTCACCCTTCACATTAATTGGAGAATGTGATTGATGATTGCAGAATGAGGGTGTGAATTATGCTTTGTTACGGGTGATTGGGGGAGGGAAGATTCAGCTTTTGGCTTAACTTTCGTGTGTGCCGAAGCTATGCAGAAATAAAAGGATTCTTTAAGGTAAATAAGCCTCAAAGTTCTTTGAAAAGCTGCTTCTTTTCAGAACCATGTCACCAGAAGCTTCTTCAGTTCTGACTGAAGGATGGAGGGTGGAAGGATGGATATTCCTTGCAGTCATTTGCTCATTTTGAAAGTCGGTCCCTGGTTCTCTGAGGGGCCTTGAGGACCCCCAGGGGTTTATCTGGGCCCTCAGAGTCCCCTGAATTGGGGGGGGCAAAGGGGTGGGGAGCCTTCTGGGGCTGTTGAAAGGACCCCTCTGTAGGCAGGAGATGGGGGGTCCTTTCCCTCCCCCCACTCTGTTGAGGGGGGCTGCTCAAGTTTGACCTAGATGGCTTGGGAGTCTGGGGATCTTGGGAAGAAGAGAACCCCCAAATTCCCTAGTTACCCCCAAATTTTCTTTCCCATCAACTTCACCCCTACTGGCTCCCTTTGCGTCATTCGTGGGTTCAGCCCTCTTTTCTGTCCCCCTGCAGCCCCCCCAAGACCATCTCAAAGGGAGGGTCTCCAGCCCCCCTCACTAAAGAAATCGTTTTGGTGAGCCTATTTAGGGAAGCAATTCAGACCCCCCACCCAATATCCTTCTCCCTCAGTTCCCCCCTCCCCTCCAGCAATGGGGGAAAATGGGGTGGGGGGTTCTGGGTTTCCTCCCCAAATTCAGAGTCGCCCCCAAGAAGGAATCCAGCTCAACTCTTCCCTCCCGTTCAAAAAATGGAGATTCAGAAGAAAAACTGAGGATGCAAAAACACTTTTGCCAAAAAAGCCCCCTCTTTTTCTTATACCTTTGATGGCCTTTGTGGATTCAGCTCTGAAAATGCCTCAATTTCCTTCTTTCACTTTCGCTTTCCGTCTCCTTCCTCTTTCAGTGCAAGAAACCTCGGGGCTCAGGCGCTAATTCGGGGTCCGCAAGGTCCCCCTCCCACCCAGCCACGGGGGTGGGCAAGAGAGGGGGCAGGCTGCCTCTTATCCCACCTGGGCTGCCTTCCCGCGACCCCCTCCCCACCTCGGCCACAACAAGGGAAGAGGGGAGGGGGCTCCCTCTCCGTCCTGCGGGGCGGGGGGAAATGAGGCGAGACAGGGGCGGAGACCACGCGGAGATCGAGGGTCCTGCAGCCTACTGCCTCTCTTGCCCTCGACCCCTTTCCCCACTTCTGGGGTCCCAGCCCCTTTCTTCCCCCCACCCCAGGGGCTCTGAAGACCCCCCAGCCCCTCTCCTCCCTCGACGAGCCCCCTCCTTACCGGGGGTCTCCTTCCCCCCTTTGCTTCCGGGGATCCGGGCCAGCGCTCCCACAAGTAGCAGCAGCATCAGGGGGAGCCCAGCGGAACCCATGGATGCTACCCAAGCGCCCCAAAGAGACAAGAGACAGAGACGCGGAGGCTCCCAGGCCCAGAGGCGGAACCGGGGGGAGGGGGAGTTTCCCTCGAACTTTGGAACTGGGAGGGCCCCAGAAAGCGGAGGGACCAATGGGATTTCTTCCTTCTGCAGCGTCATCGGTCTCCGGGCAGAGCCTCCCTTGACTTCGCCCGATGGAGGAGATAGTTCGGCGGAGAGAGAGAAGCGGAGAAAGTTGCTGGGGGGTCTTTTCAGTCTGGGGGGGACTGCAGCTTCGGGGGGGGGTATTTCATGATAGCTCCGCAGGGGTGTGTGCACTTCCTTTGGGGCCCCGCCTGATTCTCACACAGCCTCCCTTTCTTGGGTCTGGCCAGTTTAAAGGAAAGAAGAAACAGGGGCGACATGACAGCAAAATTCCAGAATTTGTGGGGCTGCCCCAAGGAAGAGGGGGGGTCCCGTTATTCTCCAAAGCACCAGAGGGAAGGAAAAAGAAACGATGGTTGGAAACTGATCAAAGAGAGAAACAACCTGGAATGAAGGAGGAAATTCCTAACAGGGAGGACAATTAACCCATGGAACATCCTGCCTCCAGAAATCGTGGGCGCTCCATCACTGGAGACGTTTAAGAAGAGCCTGGACCACGAGACAGTCACTTGTCTGGGATGGTACGATGGGTTCTCCTGCTTGAGCAGGGGGCTGGACCGGAAGACCCCCAAGGTCCCTTCCAGCTTCTATTCTATTCTATTCTATTCTATTCTATTCTGTTCTGTTCTGTTCTGTTCTGTTCTGTTCTATTTTCTTTGTGCCCCTGGACTGGAGGGGTGGACTAGATGCCCTTTTAGTTCCCACAGGGCCTAGGAGGAACCCAGGCTGGAGTTGCCAAGCTTGAGGGGCTCTTCTGGGCTCCTCCCCCCCAATATGGAAGCAGGAAGCCCCCAGCAGCTGCATTGGATGACAAGGGAGGGGCAGCCCCACACCCAGCCAGGATTTGGGGGTCACACACAAACACATTTCGGTCCGTTCCCTATAAACTGACCCCAGGGACTCTGGGCCTGCCTGTCAGTCCACAACCCCAAATCTCTTCAGCCTTTGAGCCCACAGCAGCTTCATCTCCACTACTCTTCCTCTGAATCCCTTCCCTTCACTATAAAAGAATTTTAAATTGTAGAAAACCCTGGTGTTCCTCCGCCCTCCCTCCCTCCCTCCCTCTTCCTCCTCCTCTTTCCTGCCCCCCCCCCAGAGAGTCCTCCCTTCTCCCCTCCCCCTCCCCGGATTGAGGCCTCCCCTGCCTCCATATTGACCAACCGGGCTAGTTTACATCCGAACCCAGAACTTGTTCGGGAGGAGGGTGGGCAGATCCCAGGGAGGGGAAGGGGCAGGACCCCCTCCTCCTCCTCCATCTCTCCAAGCCCTGCCACAGGGAGGGGACCCCTCGGAGACCCCCTATTCCTGCTTCCCCCGGAGAGCCTCTTCCGTGGCTGGGAAGCTGTTGGAGCTGGAGTTTCTCCTGGCTTCATCCGGGCCTCTTTCTCCAGGATCGGAGCCCGTTTGAGTCCCTCCTGCCCCATTCGTACCCAGCGCCCCTTCCTCCCTCCCTCCCTCTTCGGAGCCCTGATCCCCTCGGTTGCTCCCCTCCAGACGAACTCTCCCCCCATCCATCACCCCCCCCCCAAAAAAAGTTGCCAGGGCCGGGGAGGGCGGAGAGCAGGGCGGCCTCCCTGAGGATGGGGGGGGGGGAGAGACGTCCCTCCCTGGATCGCCTTCGCTGTGTCTGCCGGTGGGTGAAGTCACAAAGGACTCTGCCCGGAGACCGATGACGCTGCAGGAGGGAGAATTCCCACTGGTTCCTCCCCTTGGAGGTACTTCCAGTTCTGAAGTCCGAGGAAAACGCCTCCCCCGCCCACCCTCCAGATCCCCCCCCCGATTCCGCCTCTGGGGCCGGGGGCGTCCCTGGGATCCGCCGGGGATTCCCTGCTGCTGCCGGGCGGAGGCGCTGGGCCGGATCCCTGGAAGCGAAGGGGGGAAGGGAAACCCCGCTCAGGAGGGGCTGGGCGGGCGGAGGTCAGCGCTCCTGGGGGAGGGCGAGAAAAAGGGGCTGGGACCCCAGACGTGACTTTGGGAGAGGGGTGGAGGGCGAGAGAGACTGCGGGAGCCCCCCCACTCCCTCCCATCATCCCCCCCCAGGAGGACGGAAAGAGGCCCCTCCCTTTGCTGGCTGTGGCCGAGGTGGGGAGGGGGTCGCTGGAAGAGAGCCGAGGGGCGATTTCCTGAGGGGAGAATCTCCTTCTTCCTAGCCTGGATGTCCCCAGGACTCTGTCTGGCGGCTGCGGGGTCCCAGTCCCCCTTCCCACCCCCCGCTCAGGGATCCCGAGAGAAGCTCCCACCCCCAAGACAGATGCCCCGCCTCCAGTGAACCCCCCGCCCCATGGGGGGAGCCCACCGGCTCTCGGGGGCCCCTGAGGCTGCTCTCCCCGAGGGGGGTCTTTCCAATGGGGGGGGTCGCCATTCCTTGCCTCCCCCCTCCTGGGAAAAAAGTTCCCCCTGGGAATCGGAGGGTTTCCCTCCCCCCCTCCAGAGCGAGGCGGCGAGGGGTTCCCCTCCCAGGGACGGAGCAGGAAAGGGAGGCCTTTTCCCGGCCGGTTCCCAGGAATGAGCGAGAAACGAGGAATGGATCCAGATCCAGTCAGAGCACAAACTGCACCCGGGAGAGAGAAAAAGGAAGGGAGGGAGGGAGGGAGGGAGGAAGGAAGGAAGGAAGGAGGGAGGGAGAGGGAGGGAGGGAGGGGCAATTTGGTTGGAAATGCCCCAGTTCAAAGCAGAAAGCTATTTTGTGTTCTGTTTTGTCACAGACAGAACATTGTTGGCAATCCAAGTTAACACCGGCATTCTTGAATTGTGAGGAGGAAGGAAGGAAGGAAGGAAGGAAGGAAGGAAGGAAGGAAGGAAGGGAAAAAGGAAGGAGGGAGGGAGGGAGGAAGGGAGGGAGGGAGGGAGGAAGGGAGGGAGGGAGACGGAGGGAGGGAGGAAGGGAGGGAGGAAGGAAGGAAGGAAGGAAGGAAGGAAGGAAGGAAGGAAGGAAGGAAGGAAGGAGGGAGGGAGAGGGAGGGAGGGAGGGGCAATTTGGTTGGAAATGCCCCAGTTCAAAGGAGAAAGCTATTTTGTGTTCTGTTTTGTCACAGACAGAACATTGTTGGCAATCCAAGTTAACACCGGCATTCTTGAATTGTGAGGAGGAAGGAAGGAGGGAGGCAGGGAGGGAGGGATGGAAGGAGGAAGGAAGGAAGGAAGGAAGGAGAGAGGGAGGGAGGGAGGGAGGAAGAAAGGAGGGAGAGAGGGAGGGAGGGAGGGAGGAAGGAAGGAAGGAAAGAGGGAAGAAGGGAGGAAGGAAGGATTCTCGCTTCCCCCCCTCTGATCCCCCCTTGAGATCAACAACAGCCCCTCTTCAACCAAATCCGACCTATTTCAGGGGGTGAAAATCCCCCCCAGCGCTGGGGGCGAAACCTCCCCCCCTCCGGCAGCCCCTTTGTCGGGAACGGGAAGGGTCCAAGCGGAGGCTTTCAGTGGGGGGGGGGGAGGGGACTGGCCCCAGGAAGGGGGGAGGGCCAGTCCCACCCAGGACGAGGATTTGGCCTCCTTCTTCATGCAGGGCCAGGAAACGCGTGTCTCCGTGTGTGAAGGCGCCCAGTCAGCCGCCTCAGGGACCCCCAAGTCCTCGGTGGCTGCGGGGCTGCCCCTCCCCTTCTGCCCTCCCCTGCAGCCCCCCGGCCCTTCTAGGCAGGACCAAGGGGGGAGGGCAAAAGGAAGTCCAGACTCCCCTGCAGGGAGGGCCTGAGACCCCCCCTTGAGCTGCGCCCCCTCCGACTGAAGCGATTCCCCCCCCCACATGCACACTTTCTCCGCTTCTCGCTCTCTGCCGAACTATCTCCTCCATCGGGTGAAGACAAGGGAGACTCTGCCCGGAGACCGATGACACGGCAGGAGGGAGAATTCCCATTGGTTCCTCCGCTTTTCTGGTCCCTCCCAGTTCCGAGGTTCGAGGGAAACGCCTCCTCCCCCCCCCCCAATCCAGACCCCCCGATTCCGCCTCTGGGACTGGGAGCCTCCGCGTCTCCGTCTCTGGTCTCTCTGGGGGCGCTTGTGGGGCGGCGTCCATGGGCTCCGCTGGGCTCCCCCTGATGCTGCTGCTGCTGGCGGGGGCGCTGGCCCGGATCCCCGGAAGCGAAGGGGGGAAAGAGACCCCCGGTAAGGAGGGGGCTCAGAGGGGGGAGGAGAGGGGCTAGGAGGGGCCGTCAGAGCCCCTGGGGGTGGGGGAAGAAAGGGGCTGCGACCCCAGAAGTGGGGAAAGGGGTCGAGGGCAAGAGAGGCAGTAGGCTGCAGGAGCCTCGATCTCCGCGTGGTCTCCGCCCCTCCCTCGCCTCATTTTCCCCCCCGCAGGACGGAGAGGGAGTCCCCTCCTCTCTTCCCTTGTTGTGGCCGAGGTGGGGCGGTGGTCGCGGGAAGGCAGCCCAGGAGGGATAAGAGGCAGCTGGGCTCCTCTCTCGTCCCCCCCCCCCGTGGCTGGGTGGGAGGGGGACCGTGCGGACCCCGAATTAGCGCCTGAGCCCCGAAGTTTCTTGCACCGAAAGAGGAAGGAGACGGGAAGCGAAAGCGAAAGAAGCAAACAGGCATTTTCAGAGTTTAATCCGGAGAAGCCACCAAAAGTATAAGAAAAAAAACGCTCTTGGGGGTCTTTTGGGGAGGGGACAAGAAAGAGGCCTCGAAAATCACCCAAAGGCAGCTTGTGGGGCTGAAGATGGCAGCGAGGGGGGGAAGGGGAAAAGGGAAGGCGGGGTTTGAAGGGCGGGGACAGCCCAGGAGCATGGGTGTGGGTATCCTGATTGTGACCCCCGCCCCTTATGCCCCCGAAAGGGAGAGGAAGAGAGAAGCATGGGTATTATTTTCCCTTCCAGCCCAGAGGGGGTCTCTTCCCTCCCCCCACATTTCCTGCCAATTTGGGGGGGGAAAGAGGCCCCACCGGGATCCAACATTCCCTGCAGACACTTAGACCAAGTGCTGGACCAGCTGAACTTCTGCCTCTCTTTTTCCACCCTGGGGAAGATGGAGGAGGTCCCTCACTAAGCTCCTCCCCTCCCTCATTTTCCTCCCCTCCCCCGACCCCCACTAAGGGGGAATCCCGCTGGGACCGACGGTTCCCCATCCCTCCTCCAGGGGGCGCCTTCCGGTAGCCTCTCACGGCAGGTTTCCCTCCCCTCCTCTGACAAGCCTGTGTCTCTCCTCGAGGAGCGGCTGGGAACCATGGGCCCTGGAGTCCCTCCTGACCCTCCTCCTCCTCCCTGCAGCCCATTTCCTGTACCAGATGAAGATCGAGTGGCGCTTCCTCTCCTCTCCGGAGCTGGCATCAAACGCCCCCCTAAAATGCAGCCCCCCCCCAGACTGAAGGGATTCCCCCCCCTCCAACTTTCTCCGCTTCTCGGCTTCGCACTATCTCCTCCTGTGGATGAACTCAAGGCAGACTCTGCCCGGAGACCGATGACGATGCAGAAGGGAGAATTCCCATTGGTCCTTCCGCTTTTCTGGGCCCTCCCGATTCCGAAGTTGGAGGAAACCGCTTCCTCCCCCCAAGCCAGACCCCCCGATTCCGCCTCTGGGGCTGGGAGCCTCCGCGTCTCTCTCCCCGCTCTCTGGGGGCGCTGGTGGGGCGGCGTCCATGGGCTCCGTTGGGGTCCCTCTTCTGTTGCTGGCGGGGGGGGGGTTGGCCCGGATCCCCGGAAGCGAAGGGGGGAAGGAGACGCCCGGTAAGGAGGGGGCTCGGAGAGGGGCTGGGAGGGGCCGTCAGTGCTCTTGAGGGGGGGGGAGAAAGAAAGGGGCTGGGACCCCTGAAGTAGGGAAAGAGGTCGAAGGCAAGATTGCAGGTGCCTCGATCTCCGCGTGGTCTCCCTCCCTCGCCGCATTTTCCCCCGCAGGACGAAGAGGGAGCCCCCGTTCCCTAATTATGGCCGAGGTGGGCGAGGGTCGTGAGAAGGCAACCGACATGGGATAAGAGGAGCTGGACCCCCTTTCCACCCCCCGTGGCTGGGTGGGAGGGGGACCTTGCGAACCCCAAATTAGTGCCTGAGCCCCAAAGTTTCTTGCACTGAAAGAGGAAGAAGGCAGAAAGCGAAAGTGAAAGAGAGAAACTGAGGCATTTTCAGATCTGAATCCAGAGAAGCCACCAAAAGTATAAGAAAAAAGATGCTTTTTGGCAAAAGTGTTTTTGCACCCTCAGTTTTTTTCTGAACCTCCATTTTTTTAAGGGGAGGGAAGAGTTGAGCTGGATTCCTTCTTGGGGGAGACTCTCAATTTGGGGAGGAGACCCAGAACCCCCCACCCCATATTCCCCCATTGCTGAATTGCGACCTGCAGGGGATTGAGAGGGAGGGAGATTGGGTGGGATGTGAATTGCTCCCCTAAATTGGCTCCCCAAAACGATTGGGATTGAACAGAGAGAGGAAAATAATGTGGACTTCTTTCAAGTTTCATTTGCCTCATGTTTCTACTCTCAGAAAATAAGGCAAAAGAGAGAGGCTGTGTCAATCAAAAGGATTCAAAAAATTTGTCAGATCCTGCAATATAAGAGCAAGTAAAACAAGAAAAAACAAAACAAAACAAAAAAAGAATGTTAGAACTGCAAATGGAGGGACTGAAACTCCATTGCATGACTTACAGCTGAATCTGACTAGAAGGAGCCATGTTGAAAGGTAATGTTGCAGGTGCTATTATTGATGGAGAGATGACTGTACCAAGGAGAAGATCTCCTGGCCTATAATAGCTCCATGGCTTTTCTCCATCCTGGTTGTCCAAATTCAGTGGGCATTTCATTCTCAGCTTCCCAGAGAGTGGCTGGGACAGCAGCAGCACCAGAAGCAGAAGCAGGAGGTCCATAATTCATAAGCAAAAGGGATGGAATCAATCTCCTTCCTCTTTCTAAAAAAAAGAATTAGAATTCAAAGCACCCTGACGGGGTGGAATATCCAGTGCCTTTCCTAATTCAAACAGAGAAACCAAGATTCACCTGAAAGAGAGAGAAAACATATTCAAGAGCACAGCTCCTGTCTGTCCTGTAATGTGAGCCACAAAAAGCATAACCTGCGATATTTATCCTTTTCTCATGCAAGATCCCTTCCATGTTGCTTCAGTCTGATGTTTACATCAAAGGCAGTCACTGGAGACCTAGGAGAAGAGGTCTCAGAGACAGGGAGGGTGAGGATTGCAGTGAGAAGGAGCTTCTGCTCTTGGGACCCTGAACTTCTTCCATGTAAGGAGGGGTAGCTGGAGAAAAGCACCTTAGAGAAAAGTCACAGATAGACCCCTTGGGGCAGTGTTCTCTAGTGGTCTTAGTCCTTCCTGTTAGGACATGTCCAGAAAGTCATGCTGGATGGAGATAGGTCAACAGGCAGGAAAGTGACTTCTGCTGTCCTTCAATGGGGTCTCTTGCCTCCAGAGGCTGCTAGGGAAGGTCACCCAGAGTTATGGAGTTTGGTGCCACTCTAGGTTGGTGACCCTTAACTCTAGTGCTGCCTGTGCTTTATCTCCATGGAGCACTCAGTATCCTTGAACCCAGCGCAATGTTAAGAGTTTGGGATTTTCTTTTCAATGAGATCTCCATGTATTAATCCTAATTTGGAGCTGATTTTATAATTCTTTGTAACTGAAGTGAAATTTCATTTGCCATCTGTTCTAGAAACATCATTTTTGGCATGAGAGCTGGATAAGAGGCAGGAAAGTGATAGCCTAGGATAGCACCATGGGCACAGAGAGAGAAATTGTAGAGTGGATAGAAGTTTTAGTTTCCTTGACACTTTCTGTGTTGTCTGCCCATATTGATTCAATGAGAGCCATTAAAATTTGAAGTTTCTTGGTTTAAATAATAACATTGTGCTATGAGTTCTGCAGTTGAGACAATGGCAGTGCCCACAGTGCGGTGGATAGTGTGACCTGATTTCTTGCCACAACCAACAGGGAGTTGCTTTAGGGGGACCTGGTGGCTGTTCCTCTGGTTGTTTAAATGCACTTGGTGTTCTGGATCCTGTGACATTCCCATCTCTTAGGCTCTGTTTGTCCTTCCTAGAAGCTTCCATGTGCTTATAGTTTGGAGTCCCCATGTTCTGGTTTATCTTGTTCGATTGTTGATTATGTTTCTTACCTGGAAAGGGGATGTTAATATATATAGCTTGGCCTAGAAGGGAGAACTGGAGGTTTGACTGACAGGGAGAGCTGATGGGATGGGCAGGTCCACCCTTACAATGAGGAGCACGAGATGACCAATATCCCAGGTCCATCATTGGAAAGTTCTCCCACTGTGTTGTCCTCAGCTTCCACTCTCAGTGCCTGCCTACCAGATCTTTGGTGGCTCCAGGTACCGGCTGTTCTTTTTGAATGCCAAGTGGATGTGTAACATGGCTTCTCTTGTCCATGATGTTACCTGCCAGGTCTCCCTGAAGCCTAGTTGTGCCCAGAGGGGAGGAAACCTCTCCTCAGTTGCAAATGTGGCCACCTGCTTTGTGGGTTTGCCTCAGGTGAGAGCCCACGGAAGTGGAGGAGAGTTGGCTGTGGTCATCCATGGTTTACTATAGCTCTAAACAGGTTGCACCTAGAGTTTTCTTTTGTCTCAGAGGGATTGCAAGAAAATTTCCCCAGCCTGCTGAAATATTTTCTGTGAATGTGGCCCTTACTAGAAGATAAGGGCCACACCCAGGTTCAACCTCCAGAAATAAACCATGGTTAAAAGTTGCAAGTGTGAATGCAGCCATTGGTGAAGTGAGCAGGTTAAGGGGGTTGTTTGGCTATGCCCAGAGGTAGTCTGGTGTAGTGGTCAAGGTGTCAGACTAGTAACCAGGAGACCATGAGTTCTAGTCCTGCCTTGGGCACAAAGCCAGCTGAGTAAACCTGGACCAGCCAACCTCTCAGAGCCCTGGGAACGAGGCAAGGGCAAACCACTTCTCTTCACCTGTGGTCTTCCTGATTACTTTCACACACAGCTGGTTGAGGCTGTAGGGCTTCCTGACTCTGGCTTCAGTCTTGCAAAACCAGCCAAGTGGACTCCAATTTGCTAAACTTGGGCAGATTTTATTTTAATCTGGTTGCTCTCTGTAAAAGTGGCAGGAAAACTTTAATCCTGATCATGACAGCGAGTAACAAGTCCTCATGAAGTCTGCAGATAGGCCGATGAAGTTGGGATCCTGGAAGGCCAGGAGGGCTGCAGGAGGTGTTGTCCCTTCCTGTCAAGGGCAGGGAGGGCGTGCTGGAAAAGAGGAAGGCAGGTGGAGCCCCTTTATGATTTGACTCAAGCAGCCTCAGGCATGGTTGGAAAAGCTTTCTTTGAGGGTGAAGTCTTCCTAGCAGACAACAAGGGTGGGAGAGCAGCAGTGGCATCACAGCAAGGGTGGTTCCACAGATTGGGGGGGGTCAAAGTCAATGCACCCCCATCTGTTAGCAGCACAGTGCAGCATGGATGGTCAGGCAGGAACCCCTTCAGGAGGCATGTTCCAGGCACCTGCAGGCTAGGAGAGCTCACCTGGGTCTGTTTGCATTTGGTCAGATTCAGCACATCCAGCATTGGTGTCCCCTTTGCAGGACTCAGCTGCAGAGACCCTGGAAGTGTGTTGTGTGAATATCCCACCAGGTGATTGACAGTTATGTGTGCACTCAGAATTGAACTGATTGAGTCAAACTCCACTGGCCATCATGGACGCCTGTGCTCTCCTTAACCCGGATTGGGGAGAAACCCTCTTTCCTGAGCTGGGTGGAGTCATCAACTGAATAAATGGGTTAAGTTCACAACTCCTGTTTAGGCCATCCAGGTTTTTTCAGGCATTTCTGCGTTATTTTTAGCAAGCTGGGTACATCTCAGCCTGGCACTGACCACAGGGTGGGGCAAAGGCTTTGGGCTTCAGAGGGAACCAGATTAATAATGGCTTCTTTCTCCCTTGCATTTCCAAAGAAATTTCTAAGGAGCAGGGAACTTTTATCATCTATAGAGCTCCTGACAATATTGACTGAGATTTTAAAATTTTAAATATAAAGTTTAATTTAAATTTTAAAAAAATAAAATTCCAATAGCTGGGAACCTTGTCCTGTGCCAATGTGTGAAAAAAGTTCATCATGCTAAGCTAGCATCTGGTTTAGATATTTTGGCATGATACATTATGCCAATGTAGCAGTTCCCTTTCCTTAACCTAAGTTAAGGGTGTTATGTGAACTCACCCAGATTTACCACAAACCGTCTATGTGATGGCCAATGCAGTATTGATATGCAGGTTCTGAGGTTTTGTTTGATAAAAAATACAGGAAACCAGAAGATGCCTTCAAAAGTTACATGTTTATTTAGCTGAGCAAAGACTTGGGGCTTCTATAAAAAGAGAGATAAGCCCCAAATATCGAAAAAGCCTTATTTTTATACCTACTTTGATTACATAAGTAATTCACCCAGCAAAGCCGACACACATAAGATAGAGACTTTGTCCTTTAAGGCTGGCACACTGTAGATAAGAAGGAAGAAAGCAGAAGTAGCTAATATGTTTCCTTTTGGGTGGTTTGGGTATTTCCCCGAGGCATCATATGTTCCTGGGTGGGTTAGAATATTGGGTGATTCTATTGCTGTCCTTTCATAACCTTGCAATCATGGGTCTGCAAGTGGCCAGAGAGATGAGATCATCTACAAATACTCACTGTCCTCTACATCCGGGTCAACACCAAGCTTACACCACTATAAACCCCAGGAAATGACTCATATGTCTCTTGTCTTGAAGAGTTGTTTAAGCCAAATATTGGTTGAGTTGTGTGCTGAGGAAAAGGAGGAAAACTAACAGTTTTTTAAAAATATATAATCTATCTATCTATAATGTATTTGATGATTATCTTGAATTTGCATTTAACTATCAAACCACACATATTTATTTCCTTCAATTATAATAAACATAAGTTGACAAGCAATTCCAAAGCATATAAATCAATAATAATGCATAATGAAAAGTTATAAGTCTAAGAAATAATTTCACCGTCATTCTCCTGCTTTTGTCATTAGATGTTCCTTAGTGTTTAGATGTGATCTCAGGATGATAATGTAGCACTTGGGGAAAAAGATGCAGCCCAACAGTCCAACACTGGAGGCCATGATGGAGAAGACCTGCACAGCCACCATGTATTTTCCTTTAGTGCTCAGTTAGGTGGGGAGGAAGGAGACCCAGACACTGCAGAAGACCAACATGCTGAAGGTGATCAGCTTGGCTTCATTGAAAGCTCCAGGCAGGTTCCTGGCCAGGAAAGCCACAGTGAAGCAAATGGTAGCAAGGAAGCCCATGTAGCCAAGGACAACATAAAACATGGTGACAGAGCCTTCGTTGCACTGAAGGATAATCTCTTCAGGCTGGAAATGCAGATCAGAATCAGGAAATGGGGGAGAAACTCCCAACCACATGGCACAGATGAGAATTTGGACAGCAGAACAAGAAAGGATGATGGAGTTGGCCAAGCTCTTCCCCAAACATCTTCTCACTTTATTACCTGGTTTTGAAGCTAGGAATGCCAGCACTACTGTGATCGTTTTGACCAACACAGAAGACACGGCTACGGAGAAGACAATGCTGAACACTGTTTGTCAAAGAAGGCAGGTGGCTTTCCTTGGTCGGCCAATGAAGAACAAGGAGGATAAGAATCAAAGCAGAAGGGAGACCAGGAGGACGAAGGAAAGGTCCCGGTCGTTGGCTTTGACAATAGGTGTTTCAAGGTATTTAATGAATATGAATAAAACAAAGCCTGTGGTTAGGAACAACAGTAGAGTAAAGGACATGAGTATGATGCCCAGATGTTCTTCATAGAACAGGAAAGTTATTCTTTTGGAGATACACAGGACTCGATACTTGTTTGGATATTGATCATCTGGGCACTTGGTGCATTTTTTGGTATCTGAGAAAAGAAAGTAATATTTCTTTTATAGTCTTTCAAATTTCAAGAAAAACTTTGGATAAGATGTGATAAAGAGAGACAGAAAAGTCTCAGTAAACAGAATATACTTTCACTACTACAACAACAAAAATCCCCAATACATACAACTATAAATATAAAAGGTCAATATAAAAGGGGGGGGAATGACATTGCCATAGGTGTATACTACAGACCACCCAACCAAACAGAGGAAATAGATGAACTTTTTGCTAGTCAGCTAAGAAAGGTATGTAGGAAGCACATCACAATAGTAATGGGGGACTTTAACTACCCTGACATCAACTGGGAGACAAACTCCGCACCAAGTGGAAGATCAAACAGGTTCCTAGCAAACCTAGCAGACAACTTTGTCTCCCAAAAAGTAGAGAAGGGAACTAGGGGATTAGCCATTTTGGATCTAATTCTCACTAACAGAGATGAAATGATAGAAGGTGTTGATGCCATAGGAACCCTGGGAGGAAGTGATCATGCAATATTAGAATTTAACATTATAGAAGCACAACCAATAGAACACAGTCAAACTAGAGTCTTGGACTTCAAGAGAGCTAATTTCAATAAACTTAGAGAGGGCTTGGGAAGGATTCCATGGATGAGAATCCTCAAGGGGAAAACAACTCAAGAAGCTTGGGAAATTTTGAAAAATGAGATAATAAAAGCACAGTCTAGCCCAATACCAACAAAGAGGAAAAACAACAGCTCTCAAAAGAAACCAGCATGGCTGCATAAAGAACTCTCTGACAAATTGAAAGATAAAAAGGACAAGTATAGAAACTGGAAAGAGGGGAACATAACTAAGTCAGAATATCAGCAAATAGCCCAAACCTGCAAAGATGAAGTGAAGAAAGCCAAGGCTCAAAATGAACTAAGGCTTGTGACCATAGTCAAAAATAACAAAAAAAACTTCTTTCAACATGTAAAAAACAAGAAAAAAGTGAAGGAAATGATTGGTCCATTAGTGGGTGGAAGTGGCAAGAAGGTGACAAGCAACAGGGAGAAAGCAGAACTATTTAACTCATTTTTTGCATCTGTCTTTACACAAAGGGAAAAAACAGACCAACCTATCAAAAATAGTGCCATAAAAAACAAAATAGAAACACAAGTTAAGATAGGCAAGAAAATGGTAAGTGAGCACCTGTCCAGCCTAGATGAGTTCAAATCGCCAGGACCAGATGGATTACACCCCAGAGTTCTCAAGGAACTGCAGATGTGATATCGGAGCCACTGAACTATATTTTTCAAAGATCCTGGAACACAGGGGAACTACCAGAGGACTGGAAAAGAGCTGATGTAGTTCCCATCATCAAAAAAGGGAAAAAAAATGGATCCAGGAAATTACACACCTATCAGCCTGACCTCAATACCTGGGAAGATCCTGGAAAAGATAATCAAACAAGGAATCAACGAACACCTAGAGGCAAACAAAGTCATTACTAAAAGCCAACATGGGTTTGTCAAAAATAGATCATGCCGGACAAATCTTATTGCATTCTTTGACCAAGTGACAAAATTAGTGGATCAGAGGAATGCTGTGAACATAATTTACTTGGACTTCAGTAAGGCATTTGATAAAGTAGATCACAACCTACTACTTGATAAGATAGAAAAATGTGGGGTAGACAGAATCACCACCAGATGGATCCGTAGCTGGCTGACTGGCCGTACTCAGCCAGTGGTCCTCAATGGAACTGCATCTATATGGAGGGAAGTGTGTAGTGGGGTGCCCCAGGGCTCTGTTCTGGGCCCAGTGCTCTTCAACATCTTCATCAACGATTTGGATGAAGGGATAGATGGGGAACTCATCAAATTTGCAGACGACACCAAGCTGGCAGGAATAGCCAACACTCCAGAAGACAGGCTTAGGATACAGGAGGATCTGGACAGACTTGAACACTGGGCACTAACTAACAAAATGAAATTCAATGGTGAAAAAAGCAAGGTTCTACATTTAGGCAAGAAAAACCAAATGCACAAGTACAGCATAAGTGGCACCATGCTCAATAGTAGTAACTGTGAGAGGGACCTCGGAGTCCTAGTAGACAATCACCTAAATATGAGCCAGCAGTGTGCTGCACCTGCCAAAAAGGCCAACACAGTGCTAGGCTGCATTAACAGAGGGATAGAATCAAGATCACGTGAAGTATTAATACCACTCTTCAATGGAAAGATAAGAAAAGGTGGAAAGGAAATATCTACTTGATGACTTTATGCTGACTCCTGTCTTTGGGTTTCATTGTTCCTTTAACCCAACATCTCTCCCTCTATTGTTCCTCCCAATTAGATATCTCAGCTTATAAGGATAAATGATCTTAAAGATTAACTGATTAAATGAATGATTGATCGATGCATCTATCAGTTTGTAATGTAAAGTCGGTTTAGGCAGGGCTTTTTTTCTCATAGAGCGCCCAGAATGGATTTCCAGCACCATTTTTGGATGGAATCTTGTAGGGTAGGCAAGGCGGGTTGTATGATGTGTATGAGTTCTGGCACCTCTTTTTTTGGGGAAAAAAGCACTGGGTTTAGGTAAACAAAACCCATTGATCAAAAATTATTCCTCAAGTTACAAAGAATACACATATTTCTAAGAAAGATAAATATGGACAGAAACATCCGAACTGGGAAATGAAAGAGAGATTTTCCATGCAATCCACAATATCCTTTTTCTTACCATATCCTTCAAGATATTTTTCTTATATATCCCATTTAGGGAAGAAATTGGACACCATTAAAATTGAGAACTAAGCAATCAAACTTACATGTGTCTTTACCATGCATATTGATCAAAGTTTCCCTGTGGTGTCACCCACCTTCCTGAGTGGAGATGGTCCCCTCTGGACAAGGAATGCAGTCGTAGCAGCAAACTGGCTCTCCTTCCCGAGCCTGCTTGACAAATCCAGGAAGGCATTTTTCCACACATTTAGACTGAGGCAGAGACTGAGCAGAGAAAGAAGAAATGCCAAAGAAAATATGTTAGGATTCACCATCCATGTAAGATGGAGGTAGACATGAACATCAGCCAAGTCATCTCTGGGCTTCACGTAGGCAAATATGAAATCTCTGACCACTTCCACATGGTTGCAGGAGATACAATTGCAGGCAGATGCCTCATTCAGTCCCTCTCTTTTTCTTCTGACATATCAGATTACAAAAAAAAATACCTTTCTACTTAACAAAGTCTGAGGGATGAAATTGAGAAAAGATTTAAGCATTAACTGACAACCGGTGGGTTCCTCCTCATAGTGGAATTAGCATGCATTCCTCCAGTCTTCATACATGCTCGATTTTAAAATAAGATATCCAAACATACTCATTTTGGAGTGACATTTATCATAAAAGATTCATTTTTTATTCCATTAGATTTATTGAAATAGAATAAAACCATGATCAAGAAAAGATCTTCTGACCAGCAGATTCTGGAAAGATTTCTTCTCGAGCGCATAAAACTTTGCAAAGCTGCTTCCCTTTGAACATGGTCCAAAATTATCTCCCAGTTAAGATAAAAAGGAAAATTTCTTTACAAATAAGGGCTGTCAACCCTAAAGATGAACTTTATTTGTATATATATATATGTTCGGTTTATATGGCTGCCTTGCTGGTGAACTAAAACTAAAACCGACTGACTAGTTTCTAAAACTATAGTGAGGTGAGATGGAGGGGAGGTCATGAGAACGTGTCCCTCAAAAAGGGTGAGTCATGGATCACTTGATGCACCACATGGGTCATGAGTGTGAGCCTTATGTGTGAAAGGGATATTCAACACACGGTATCCAACACAAGGTCCTTTCTGTTGAGAGAATACAATTAGGTGACACAATATGACAGAGAAATACACACTCATATTTATTATTAGTTTGATCTGTAGCCTCGCAGTGTGTCCTAAGGCAGCTAACAATGAAGATAAACAATTGCATTCAAGGGATTTTCAGATGAAGTGCACTCTTACAAGCCAATGACCAAATCTAAGTAACATTTCTCTCTAAATGGTTCCTTTTTATTTCTGATTTTTTTCCACCAAAGTGATGCTTCAGTACTTTAGTAAGCCAATCTTTTGGATGACAAAGTTGTCGGCTAGGTTGGTTTTGCATGGATTTTTATTATTTTATTTGAGACAATACTGATATTGACAATAGATGTACCATTTAAACAATGGAAAAAAAGTTTTTTATAGAAGGACACATCCAAACAGTTTTTCATCATATACAGCAATACTTTGCAGGGGCCAAGTGTACCTGTGTGTACCTCAAGGTCCAGTCCACCATCCAAGTACTAATCAAAGTCAACTCTACGTAGCATCTCTACTCAGTCAGGATTAAACCTAAAGAAGTTGACATGCCATCATTTCACCTTCAGAAGACACAGGATTTTTAATCTGAAAGAATGCTAAGGGTTGTGGGCTGGGCTGGGCTGGGCTAGGATTGGATTGGATTTCATTTTATGTCCTTTTTTAAAGGTTTTGGGTAATCAACTTGCTGTCCCATAGTTTTTCATAAAACCCATTTTAAAAAACCAAACAAATGCAGCTTCCTATGGGCCACGTTTGAACACATTATGGTGTTCTCCTCATATTCTCTGCATTACAGTGTGAATAATCAGGAATCAAATTCAAACAGCTTTGTGAGAGATTTGGAGGAGAAGCATGAGACTTATCAAACTGCCTTCTTCTGAGAGAGAAGCACCACAAATTCCTTTCAGTATTTCAGAAGAGGTTAGCTTCGTTGATTTAAAAATACCTCTGAGGGATTACAGGGTGGAAGCAGGATACGTGAAAAGTCCTCGTGAAGCTTTGCTTCACTTTCCATGTGGCAAGTTCACTGAGATAACTGAAACTAAAATGTTCCTTCTCTCAAGCCTAACTCTTCATCCCAAACAACAAAATGCCATAAGCATGAATAAAGAAAAGCCCTGGTCAATTCAAATGTCCTTCTAACAACTGCTAAATAGTATCAACTTCTTCACACAGAAATTTAGGCAGCTTCTTTTCAAACAGTGTTCCTCAATTATTTTCAAACCTAAATTTAAGTCATAGTCCCCACTTATTTTTTTATTCTTTACCTCACTTAACTTGATTACTAAACACCAAGTCAGTTTGCATCTGTGCTTTCCTCATTACCGTTGCTGCACCCACTCATTGATTTCCTCATTAACTGCTTTCTGTGGTTCTTGGGCAAAGAACCACATTAAAAATTAATTTCCTTTCTTCTTAGGGCTGTCAATTTTGCCATTTTGAGTCTCACTGGTCTCCTACTCTTTAGAGCAGCTGTGGTTAATTCATTGTAAGGAGTTTGGAAGATTCAACTCAATACTTGGAAGGTACATTTGTAGCAGCTGATGCCTTTCAGTGTGCCAGCCTTACTGAAGACGCCCTACTTTTCTCTATTTTAACCATCTTGGATTCTTTGTGCAGCATTTTTTAGGTTTTTCTCGAGTGGCAAAAAAGACAGGCAGATGACAGTTCCCAATATAAAATCAAGAATGTTTTAAATGAAATTTGTTTGTTCTAATAGCATTTGGGCACTCTTATTAGTTTAACGAAGAGAAGGACGAGGGGTGACATGGTAACAGTGTTCCAATATCTCAGGGGCTGCCCCAAAGAAGAGGGAGTCAAGCTCTTCTCCAAAGGACCTGAAGGCAGGATGAGAAGCAACGGATGGAAACTAACTAACTAATTAACCAGTAGAACAACCTTCCTCCAGAAGCTGTGAATGCTCCAACACTGGAAATGTTTAAGAAGAGATTGGACAGCCATTTGTCTGAAATGGTATAGGGTTTCCTGCCTGATCAATGGGTTGGACTAGATGACCTCCAAGGTCCCTTCCAATTTCATCATCATCATCATCATCACTATTATTACTATTATTATTATTTTCCATACCATTAATTTTAATAAAAATAATTATATACCCCAATTTTCTAAATTGTATAAATTCCCAATTCTGCTCTGAGGGAAGCAGTTGAAGTCCTTTCATCCACCCTCAAGATACTTCTCAGATATGTGATCTAATTTGTTCTAATAGTGATATAAATTAAATCCCAAAGTTCAGCTCAATATAAGTGCATAATAGAACGGTGGTATTTTGTATTTAATAATTCAGTCTAAGGAAGCTGCATACCTATGATTTTTTTTTAAAAAAAAATTAACAGTGCATTCACTTGTGCCTTCTAAGTGAGCTCCTTTGATGTTGAGGGAGCCCAGATCCAGTCCCAGAGAAAATTCCCCCAGGTAAGGAAAGGTGTGAACTTGCTCTGTTGCCTCCTCATCGATTAGCCCTATAGGGCAATGCTGTCATTTTCCAAGGACCATCACTTTTGACTTTGACTCATCTAAAATCAGATAATTATTATGAGAATAGGATCCAAGTCCTCTTAACAGCACATGCAACCCACATGTCATATTGGCATCACCTTTTTCTTCAGTTTTGGTACATATCAATCCTACTTCTCATGGCTCCATTGAGCCCCAAACACACTCTCAAGCAAATGAACAAAAATGGGATGGAAGGGACCATGGAGTGTTCCTCAATTATTTTTAAACCTAAATTTAAGTCATAGTCTCCACTTATTTTATTATTCTCTACCTTACTTAACTTGATTACTAAACACCAAGTCAGTTTGCATCTGTGCTTTCCTCATTACCGTTGTTCATCTTCTATCAGGTCCTGTATCAAGGCTATTTGATGGGAGTCCACAGAAATTGGCTCCAGCCCTCAAGGCAAAGCTTAGGAGATGTGGCTCAGCAACCACCTTTTCCACTCATTGCCAGGAACTTTCAACCCATTGCTCACCAACAACCAGGCTCAATATTGACTCCCTGAGAGACCCTCCAAGGATGCTTTTTCACTGCAACAATTCTTTGCATTTGATTACTTAACATTTTCTGTATTATATTTCTGCATCTAACACAGAAATTGTTAAATCTTTCAGTGGGTTTTTTTTTTTTCCTATTCTTCTCATCCTTCACTGTAAGGATCCTTTCTCAGAGCAATTGTATCACAGATTGGGAGAAGAAAAAAAGACAAAAGAGAAAAAGATGGTGAAAAATAGGCAAATGTTGAAAAGTCATATTTAGTTTGTGAAACTAGGATGATTTTATATGTAACTAAGTCTGAGTATTTTGTTTTGTGAAAACAGATTTTAAGTTACTGTGTTATTCAGGGCATGGCAAAATGCTTGTGCTTCACTCTGAAACCATCTCTAAATCTCTACAGCATCCATGGCAACTGGATGCGACACCTGAGAACCAACAGAACTTACAGAATAACCGACTTGGCAGGGACCTGCTAGTCCAATCCCATGCTGAAGCTGGAAAGCCCTATACCATTCCAGACAAATGGCTTTCCAAATTATTCTTAAAAACCTCCAGTGATGGAGCCCCCACAATTTCTGAAGGCAAGCTGTTCCACTGGTTAATTGTCCTCCTTAATTCCAAGTTGCTTCTCTCTTTGATCAGTTTTCAACCATTGTTTCTTGTCCTAATTTACAGGAGCTTAAAATCAGAAAAAGTCTGGGAACTTTTTTTCAAATATATAAAAAGTTTTGGTTGTTGAAGGGAGGATGTGGCATTTTTCTGATAAGTAGAAGATGTTGTACGGAAGCTTAAGATCTTAAACCACCCAGCCCAGAGAGCACAAAAGACCCTGAAAAGGAATTTAGTTTGATGGATCCTTGTTGGGACCCCCTACTTTCCACGGCTGCAGCCTTGGAGCCCCCAACCTCTCTTCTCCCTTCTTCCTTCTCCTCTGGGGTTGGGATGCAGCATTTAAGGCGTGGGCCAGAATGACACTGTAAGTAATGCCTGGATTTTTGACCTGCATCCTATTCTTTTTCTCTTGGGTCTCCACTCGTGCTTTCTGGCTGCATCTTCTCCGGCCTTTGACAGAAAAGGTGTGTTTTGAAACAGAACAGTGAAAATAGTCAGCCTGAAATCCAGGTTCCACAAAGAAATCTCTTTTAAAGGCATTATCATTTTTCCAACTCTGTTTCGACTGAAAGGGAAAGCTCCAAATACTATGGACGTGCTTAAGACGCCAATTCTTTTTAATTGAAAATACTCCAGTTATTGTCAAGATCCAGACTTTCCCTTCAATGGGTTGAATGGAAGAGAAAAATACTATCCCAAGGGGAATCATATTCTATGAAGTGAACAAAGACATTGACCTGTCTCCACTTAGAGAGGGCTTCCCTGAGGAATGCTGTACGTCCAGCTGTTGAGAATCGTTGTGATATAACATCACAAATTCTATTCCTGAGAAGCATTGGAGTAAAAGTCCTCATGAAATTCTCTCCCTTCTCTGTGTCTGGAGCAAAGAGACCAATCAGGGTCCATCCAAAATGAAGAAGCAGTGGGACAATTGCTGGATACTGGATCCCTTCCTTGGGGAGCATTGGATGGAAAAAAGGGAATTGACTTTTATCACTCAAAGCCTCTGAGGTAATTATATCACTGACCTAAAAAACAATGAAGAATTCTGTGTTATATTTGGGGTCCTACCAAGTCTCAATTTTTAGCTTTTAATGAATTCAATATTTTTCTCATGCACATATTAGAACATTTCCGGCCATATCAAGATACTGAATTATAAAACACAGAACATTAACATTTTAAAAAATATTAGGATAATAATAATGATGATAATGATCATCATCATCATCATCATCATCATTGTTCTTTAAATGGCTTTGGAAGAATATCTGAAGAACAATGATGAAGTCGCACTGAAATTAGTATATCAGGAAGGCTTACTGACTACTGGAGAGACCAAACTGGCCTACAAGAAAGATCAAATGAAGAACAGAATAGAAGCATGGGAAGACAAAGCACTACATGGCCAATACGTTAAAAAAATAGCTGGGAAAGCAGAATAACAAGACCTGGCAATGGCTAAGAGCAGGAAAATTGAAGAAAGAGACTGAGGGACTAATTCTTGCTGCACAAGACCAAGCCTGAAGGACAAATGCATATAAAGTCAAAATTGAAAAGACAGCAACAGACAGTAAGTGCCGCCTATGCAAAGAACCTGAAGAAACAGTGGACCACCTGGTAAGCTGTTGCAAGAAGATCGCACAGACTGACTACAAGCAGCGGCATGACAAAGTAACAACAATGGTGCATTGGAAGATCTGCAAAAAATATCATTTGCCTGTAAGCAAAAACTGGTGGGATCATAAAATAGAGAAAGTCATAGAAAATGATAAAATTAAACTGCTCTGGGACTTCAGAATTCAAACAGACAAGCACCTGCAACATAACACCCCAGACTTAACAATTGTCGATAAGAAAGACAAAAAAGTCTGGATAGTGGACGTGGCAGTGCCTGGAGACAGCAGAATAGACGAGAAAGAACTGGAGAAGATAACAAAATACAAAGACCTACAAATAGAAATAGAAAGACTGTGGCAAAAGAAAGCAAGTGTAGCACCAATAGTCATAGGCACCTTGGGTGCAATCCCAAAACAACTGGAGCACCACTTGAACACCATTGGCATTGACAAATTAGCTATTAGTCAATTGCAAAAGGCGGCCTTACTAGGAACTGCTTCCATCCTGCAACGATACCTGTAATACCATCAAACAACCACATCTACCTATCCCAGGTCCTGGGTAAGGACTCGATAGGTAGACAAAATGCCAAATCCAGTCTGAACATCTGGCTGACTGTGCGATGATCCATCATAATAATAATAATAATAATAATAGTAATAGTAATAATAATAATAATAATAATAATAATAATAATAATAATAATAACCCCCAGTGAGGCACTACCTTGACGTGGTTGTGGGGCTTGTGTACTCTGAGGAAGATGAGAGCTATGCTAGAGGTTCAACCATACTGGACAGGTCTCATCAGAGGAGTCAGACAAAGAGTGTCTCTCCCATAAAAAATATGGTGAGACGTAAATTTCAGAATGCCATACCGGCTCGGACGTCGCCCGGGTTAACAAGGTCCGCACTAGATATTGGAGTTCCTGGATATCTGGTGAAAAATGGGTTACAGGACTCAGGACTGTTGGCTGAGCAACCAGGGCCAGCAGCTGCAGAACTACTGGAAGAAAAGGTGTTTACCCGTCGCAGATACACAGTGATGGAAAACAAAGAAATAATGATCTGTTACTACAGATCAAGTCCAACAAGAAGAGGATATCTAAAACGAATGCACCAGTTCTGGAAAGAACAACATCCAGAATCAGAAATAACAGAACAGAGACTAGCAGATCAACGCCGATTTATAACACGAAATAAAATATTTACAGAAACAGAATTGGACGAACTGCAAAGGTTTACCCAGGGCAAAGAAATCAAAGCCTTACCAGAAGTAATTCAGAATGTAGAGGCAAACCAGGGGGAGTTGGCAGTGAAGGAATCTAGCAGAGATATACAACTGTTCTCATTTGGAAACCAGGCACCTCTACCTCAGGAAGAACAAAACCCTCTAACTAAAGAAATAAAAGAATTGAAACAAAGAATAACTGAGCATCTAGAACAGCACAAAAACAACAGAATAAGGCTACCTGCATTGAAGCTTGTTCCAAAGAAACAGCTAGCACAAGCATTAAAAGATGCAAATATTGCAATATCAAGTATAAGCACCAATTCATTGCAAGAAACAAACCAACTAATGTACAGCACAGCTGCAGTTATAACAGAATACCTGGGATGCAAAATCAACAAAGAAGAAAAACAAACAAACAGTGCACCAGAAAAATGGAAGGTTAGACTAGAAAATAAGATCAGCAAGTTAAGATCACATGCAAGCAAGCTAGAACAGATGAAAGAAAAGAAGCTGAAGAACAAGAAGACCAAAAAATACCTAATCAAGAAATACCACTTAGAAACAAGGAAGATCAAGGAAGCACTGGAAATAATAAAGCAACAAATAACAGCTATAGCCAGGAAAATCAGTAGATATGAAGCTCGAATTGCAAACTATAGGCAGAACCTCCAATTTCAATCCAATCAGAAACGTTTCTACCAATCCATCAATGGAGAAACTGCAAAGAATCAGTCAGTACCTGACAAGGAAGAAACAGTGCAGTTCTGGAAGCAGATATGGGATAACCCAAAGAAATACAACAAGGATGCGGCTTGGTTAAAAGAGGTGGATGCAAATAAAACAGAAGTTGAAATGAAAGAACTAGTAATAACAACAAAAATGGTAGAAAAAAGAGCAAAGAAAATCAAAAATTGGTCAGCACCAGGTGAAGATGAACTGCATGGGTTTTGGTTGAAACATCTAACTGTTATACACCCACTCATTGCCAAACAGTTCAACAATATACTACAAGGAGGAGAAATTGAAAAGTGGCTAACAACTGGGAAAACCTACCTAATAATGAAAAATCCAGCAAAAGGGGCAACACCAGGTAACTACAGGCCAATTACCTGCTTACCAACAACTTTCAAATTACTAACTGGTGTAGTAGCTGATGCAGTGCAACAGCATCTAGTTGAAAACAATCTCTTTCCACCTGAGCAGAAAGGAAACCGCCCCAACAGCAGAGGAACAAAAGATCAACTCCTAATAGACAAAATGATCTTGGAAAACTGCAAGAGAAGGAAGACCAACCTGAATGTGGCATGGATTGACTACAAAAAGGCATTTGACTCTCTGCCACATGATTGGATAATAAAGTGCCTAGAAATAACAGGAATCAGTAGAAACATCAGAAAATTTGTGCAAAGATCGATGGCACAATGGAAGACACAGTTGCAGATCAATGGTGAGAGGCTGGGAGAGGTTAATATCAAGAGAGGAATATTTCAAGGAGATTCATTATCACCATTACTATTTGTTATTGCACTGTTTCCTCTGTCAACAATACTGAATAACTCAGGACATGGCTATCAAACATCAAAAACATCTGCCAGACTATCCCACCTCCTTTATATGGATGATCTGAAGCTGTATGGAAAAACATCATCTGAAATAGAATCGCTGCTCAACACTGTCCGTATATATAGCCAAGATATTGTAATGGAGTTTGGCTTGGACAAATGTGCCACACTTACTATCAAACAAGGAAAAATAATGAAAACTGAAGGAATCAAGATGCCCCACGAAAATAACATTAAGAGTCTGGATGAGGAAGAGTACTACAAATACTTGGGTATCCTTCAAGCTGACAACATCAAGCACACTGAAGTCAAGAAAAAGATTAGAGGTGAATACATCAAGAGAGTGAAGAAGATCTTAAAATCCAAACTCAATGGAGGAAATACCATAAAGGCAATCAACACCTGGGCAATCCCAGTCATTAGGTACACAGCTGGAATAGTGGACTGGACTCAAGCAGAACTAAAAGCAATGGATAGGCAGACCAGAAAAATAATGACAATGAATCATGCCCTTCATCCACGCAGTGACATTGATAGACTTTATCTACCAAGGCAAATAGGTGGGCGTGGAATGCTACAAGTACATCAGATGGTTGAAGAAGAAAAAATGGCTTTGGAAGAATATCTGAAGAACAATGATGAAGATGCACTGAAATTAGTATATCAGGAAGGCTTACTAACTACTGGAGAGACCAAACTGGCCTTCAAGAAAGACCAAATGAAGAACAGAATAGAGGCATGGGAAGACAAAGCACTACATGGCCAATACATGAAAAAAATAGCTGGGAAAGCAGATAACAATAAAACCTGGCAATGGCTAAGAGCAGGAAAATTGAAGAAAGAGACCGAGGGACTAATTCTGGCTGCACAAGACCAAGCCTTAAGGACAAATGCATACAAAGTCAAAATTGAGAAGACAGCAACAGACAGTAAGTGCCGCCTATGCAAAGAAGCTGAAGAAACAGTGGACCACTTGGTAAGCTGTTGCAAGAAGATTGCACAAACTGATTACAAGCAGCGGCATGACAAAGTAGCAACAATGGTGCATTGGAAGATCTGCAAAAAATATCATTTGCCTGTAAGCAAAAACTGGTGGGATCATAAAATAGAGAAAGTCATAGAAAATGATAAAATTAAACTGCTCTGGGACTTCAGAATTCAAACAGACAAGCACCTGCAACATAACACCCCAGACTTAACAATTGTCGATAAGAAAGACAAAAAAGTCTGGATAGTGGATGTGGCAGTGCCTGGAGATAGCAGAATAGAAGAGAAAGAACTGGAGAAGATAACAAAATACAAAGACCTACAAATAGAAATAGAAAGACTGTGGCAAAAGCAAGCAAGGGTAGTACCAATAGTCATAGGCTCCTTGGGTGCAATCCCAAAACAACTGGAGCACCACTTGAACACCATTGGCATTGACAAATTCGCTATTAGTCAATTGCAAAAGGCGGCCTTATTAGGAACTGCTTCCATCCTGCGACGATATCTGTAATACCATCAAACATCCACATCTGCCTATCCCAGGTCCTGGGTAAGGACTCGATAGGTAGACAAAATGCCAAATCCAGTCTGAATATCTGGCTGACTGTGCGATGATCCATAATAATAATAATAATAATAATAAAGTCGGGAGGGACCTTGGAGGTCATCTAGTCCAACCTCCTGCTCAGGCAGGTAACCCTATACCATTTCAGACAAACGGCTGTCCAGTCTCTTCTTAAAAACTTCCAGTGTTGGAGCATTTACTGCTTCTGGAGGCAGGCTGTTCCACTGATTAATTGTTCTCACTGTCAGGAAGTTTCTCCTTAGTTCTAGGTTGCTTCTCTCCTTGATTAGTTTCCACCCATTGCTTCTTGTCCTGCCTTCAGGTGCCTTGGAAAATAGCTTAATTCCCTCTTCTTTATGGCAGTCCCTGAGATATTGGAATACTGCTATCATGTCCTCCCTCGTCCTTCTCTTCGTTAAACTAGACATGCCCAATTCCAGCAACTGTTCCTTATATGTTTTAGCCTCCAGTCCCCTAATCCTCTTTGTTGCTCTTCTCTGTACTCTTTCTAGAGTCTCAACATCTTTTTTACATCGTGGGTGACCCAAACTGGATGTAGTATTCCAAGTGTGGCCTTACCAAGGCCTTGTAAAGTGGTATTAACACTTCACGTGATCTTGATTCTATCCCTCTGTTCATGCAGCCTAGCACTGTGTTGGCCTTTTTGGCAGTTGCAGCACACTGCTGGCTCATATTTAAGTGATTGTCCACTAGGACTCTGAGGTCCCTCTCACAATTACTGCTATTGAGCAAGGTACCCCCTATACTATACCTGTACATTTGTTTTTTTTTTGCCTAAATGTAGAACCTTACTTTTTTCACCACTGAATTTCATTCTGTTAGATAGCGCCCAGTGTTCAAGTCTGTCCAGATCCTCCTGTATCCTAAGCCTGTCTTCTGGAGTGTTGGCTATTCCTGCCAGCTTGATCCCAATAGACTGTTTTTCTAAAGTGCAATCCAAGATATTGATCTCCCTCTTTCTTAAATAATTGTCATTCAAAATAAGAGATGTACTACATCTTCTATTTCTGGAACTCCACAAATACAAGTATATTCATTGTAAGGAGTTTGGAAGATTCAACTCAATACTTGGAAGGTACATTTGTAGCAGCTGATGCCTTTCAGTCTGCCAGCCTTACTGAAGACGCCCTATTTTTCTCTATTTTAACCATCTTGGATTCTTTGTGCAGCATTTTTTAGGTTTTTCTCGAGTGGCAAAAAAGACAGGCAGATGACAGTTCCCAATATAAAATCAAGAATGTTTTAAATGAAATTTGTTTGTTCTAATAGCATTTGGGCACTCTTATTAGTTTAACGAAGAGAAGGACGAGGGGTGACATGATAACAGTGTTCCAAAATCTCAGGGGCTGCCCCAAAGAAGAGGGAGTCAAGCTCTTCTCCAAAGGACCTGAAGGCAGGATGAGAAGCAACAGATGGAAACTAACTAACTAATTAACCAGTAGAACAACCTTCCTCCAGAAGCTGTGAATGCTCCAACACTGGAAGTGTTTAAGAAGAGATTGGACAGCCATTTGTCTGAAATGGTATAGGGTTTCCTGCCTGAGCAGTGGGTTGGACTAGATGACCTCCAAGGTCCCTTCCAATATCATCATCATCATCATCACTATTATTACTATTATTATTATTTTCCATACCATTAATTTTAATAAAAATATTTATATACCCCAATTTTATAAATTGTATACATTCCCAATTCTGCTCTGAGGGCAGCAGTTGAAGTCCTTTCATCCACCCTCAAGATACTTCTCAGATATGTGATCTAATTTCTTCTAATAGTGATGTAAATTAAAGCTCAAAGTTCAGCTCAATATAAGTGCATAATAGTAACGGTGGTGTTTTGTATTTAATAATTCAGTCTAAGGAAGCTGCATACCTATGAGTTTTTTTTTAAAAAAAAATGAACAGTGCATTCACTTGTGCCTTCTAAGTGAGCTCCTTTGATGTTGAGGGAGCCCAGATCCAGTCCCAGAGAAAATTCCCCCAGGTAAGGAAAGGTGTGAACTTGCTCTGTTGCCTCCTCATCGATTAGCCCTATACGGCAATGCTGTCATTTCCCAAGAACCATCACTTTTGACTTTGACTCATCTAAAATCAGATAATTATTATGAGAATAGGATCCAAGTCCTCTTAACAGCACGTGCAACCCAAATGTCATATTGGCATCACCTTTTTCTTCAGTTTTGGTACATATCAATCCTACTTCTCATGGCTCCATTGAGCCCCAAACACACTCTCAAGCAAATGAACAAAAATGGGATGGAAGGGACCATGGAGTGTTCCTCAATTATTTTTAAACCTAAATTTAAATCATACTCTCCACTTATTTTATTATTCTCTACCTTACTTAACTTGATTACTAAACACCAAGTCAGTTTGCATCTGTGCTTTCCTCATTACCATTGCTGCACCCACTCATTACACAAAGTAATTGTCCGTTTCTTGGGGAATAGCAAGAGTTTGACATTATTTCAAGGTTTCAAGGTACTTTTATTGATGCAGCTTCCACAATTTCCTCATTAACTGCTTTCTGTGGTTCTTGGGCAAAGAACCACATTATTAAATATGAATTTCCTTTCTTTTTAGGGCTGCCAATTTTGCCATTTTCAGTCTCACTGGTCTCCTACTCTTTAGTGCACCTGTGGTTAATTGATTTCTAAGTTTGCATGTTCATCTTCTATCAGGTCCTGTATCAAGGCTATTTGATGGGAGTCCACAGAAATTGGCTCCAGCCCTCAAGGCAAAGCTTAGGAGATGTGGCTCAGCAACCACCTTTTCCACTCATTGCCAGGAACTTTCAACCCATTGCTCACCAACAACCAGGCTCAATATTGACTTCCTGAGAGACCCTCCAAGGATGCTTTTTTACTGCAACAATTCTTTGCATCTTGATTACTTAACATTTTCTGTATTATATTTCTGCATCTAACACAGAAATTGTTAAATCTTTCAGTGGGTTTTTTTTTATATTCTTCTCATCCTTCACTGTTAGGATCCTTTCTCAGAGCAATTGTATCACAGATTGGGAGAAGAAAAAAAGACAAAAGAGAAAAAGATGGTGAAAAATAGGCAAATGTTGAAAAGTCATATTTAGTTTGTGAAACTAGGATGATTTTATATGTAACTAAGTCTGAGTGTTTTGTTTTGTGAAAACAGATTTTAAGTTACTGTGTTATTCAGGGCACGGGAAAATGCTTGTGCTTCACTCTGAAACCATCTCTAAATCTCTACAGCATCCATGGCAACTGGATGCGACACCTGAGAACCAACAGAACTTACAGAATAACCGACTTGGCAGGGACCTGCTAGTCCAATCCCATGCTGAAGCTGGAAAGCCCTACACCCTTCCAGACAAATGGCTTTCCAAATTATTCTTAAAAACCTCCAGTGATGGAGCACCCAAAACTTCTGGAGCCAAACTCTCACAGTTACTGCTACTGAGCCACGTTCACCTATTCTATACCTGTGCATTCATTTTTTCTTGCCTAAGTGCAAAGCCATATTGTTCTCACCACTGAAATTTAGAGATAAGTAATAAAAAAATATGCCCCCCCCATGAGATCCTTTGTAACTGAAGCAGCAGGAAACATTCAATCTAACCAACACTCACAGCTTTTGGAACCCAGCTCTCCTTCTCAATTTCAGTTGATCTTCTGTGTCTCACAGGACTCCTAATAAGGAGTGGTAAGGCCACACTTGGAATACTGCATCCAGTTTTGGTCACCACGATGTAAAAAAGATGTTGAGACTGTAGAAAGAGTGCAGAGAAGAGCAACAAAGATGATTAGGGGACTGGAGGCTAAAACATATAAGGAACGGTTGCTGCAATTGGGGATGTCTATTTTAATGAAGAGAAGGACAAGGGGGGACATGATAGCAGTGTTCCAGTATCTCAGGGGCTGCCACAAAGAAGAGGGAGTCAAGCTATTTTCCAAAGCGCCTGAAGGCAGGACAAGAAGCAACGGGTGGAAACTAATCAAGGAGAGAAGCAACCTAGAACTAAGGAGAAATTTCCTGACCATGAGAACAATTAACCAGTGGAACAACCTTCCTCCAGAAGCGGTGAATGCTCCAACACTGGAAGTTTTTGAAGAAACTGGACAGCCATTTGTCCGAAATGGTATAGGGTTTCCTGCCTGAGCAGGGGGTTGGACTAGATGACCTCCAAGGTCCCTTCCAACTTTATCATTATTATTATTATTAACCCTTAACTAAGACTGCACGGATATTTCCAACTCTGCATATATTCTCTGTCTTGAGAGAAATAGAAATCACCTGGATGAGGGAGGAATACTTCAACGAAAGCCAAATCAGTCTGTGCTTCATCTGAGTGCCACAAAGACCCACCAGGAAGCAGAGCAGCTGTTTTCCCAAAACCCACCCATAAAAATATGTTGCCCATGATAGCAGTGCCAACCCCAGATTTCCACCACTTAGTTCTAAGGGCTCTTCCCAAAGTCCAGCCGTTAGTGAACATGGCCGAGCATTATCATCGTGGACTGTAGAGTTTGGGCAGCAATTCAGTAAGGAATTTTCTTTGACCCATTCGGACACTGCAAGTCCTGAGCCTCCCATCTTTTATAGCCATAGCAGGTTAGATGTTCAACTAAGTCTGCTGCTCTTCTCAGGGCTTTTGTAACAGCTAACAAACAGGAGTGTTTCAATACAAGGAAGATGCACCGTTGCCTTAGGTAAGAACTATTTTGCAACACTTCACTGAGGTGATATGATGCAATCATTACAACTCCATAAATAGAGAGCCATGCCTGTCCCAGGAGTAAGATTTGGTCCAGAACCAGTCTCAGCATGAAGATCCTTTATCTGCTGTTCGCATTTCTTTTCCTTGCATTCCTGTCTGAACCAGGTAAGAAACAAAATTACTGATAATTTACAAAGGATTGGTAACTCACTCCTTTTTAAACAAATACGATCTTCACTGAAAGCAGGATAATCTTCAACATCTTTTTATTTTACTTTTCAGAAATTGCTTTGAACAGTATAGACTATTGAGAACATGAGCCTCCAAATATTTGAAAAATATGCCATTGATTTTTCTTTTGATTCACAATTCTTGAAAGAACTTTATTGGGGTTTTTGTTATTGTAGCTTATTTTTGTTGATTTGCTTCACTTTAACATTGGTTTACCAAATTCTCAGCTCACTCAAGGTCTTCTTCCAAAACACACAATGCAACTGGCTACTGTAACTCAGCAAGGATCCATGGCAATACTGGAGAGAAATATATCACAGCAAGATCTGTCCTTCATATGAAATAGAATTATTTCTTCCCTCCTACATTAATAGATGTAGGCTTACCAGCTAATTCATCTTTGAGTCAGACTTCAACCTGGGTTAATAGCTGATTTATTTGAGCTGCTGCAGGAGATCAGCAGAGATGGATCTGTGTGGTCAGAGAAAACTTGCTGTAGTCCTAGGAATCCTGCAATTCTTGGAAGGATGTTTCCATTCCCATCTTGGATGAATGGTTACAAAAGCTGATGGAGTTAGCAGAGATGGCTAAACTGACAGTTTTGATAAAAGAAAAGAAAATAAGTACTTTTGTTTGTACTTGGATACTGCTTCTGGACTTTGTGTTATAATTTGCTATAATTTGTGCTACAATTTGCTATAATTTCACACAGTCTCATTCTTCCCTTTGGGTTTATTTATTTATTGTAGTGATTACTTTGGCACTGATGTCTTCCAGCTAATGTAGTTGCTTGGGCAGAAATAGTATAAAATCTGATTTAAGCTTTTCACTAAGATCTTGGAAAGAAGCAGAAAAAAAATTCTTAAGATTATTTTTTCTCAAGTTAAATACCATTTTGAATACCATTTAAATACAACTTAGAATAAGAATGACTTTGTCTGATGACTTAATATCAGCACAGCCTGGATCTTGATAAGGATAAATATGCCATTGACTTTTCTTTTGATTCACAATTCTTGAAATAACTTTATTGGGGGTTTTGTTAGTGTAGCTTATTTTTTTTGGTACGCTTCACTTTAATATTGATTTACCCAATTCTCAGCCAAATATGTTTTGTTTGAATAAGGAGGCAAAGTGGAGAAACAGTTTGGTCTAGTGATTAGAGCAAAACACGACAACTCTGGGTACTGAGTTCTAGTCCCACCTTGGGCCTGAAAGCTGACTGAGTGAATTTGGCTAAACTGACAGTTTTGATAAAAGAAAGGAATATAAGTACTATTGTTTCTACTTGGAAACTGCTTCTGGCCTTTGTGCTTGAGGTGGAAAAAATGATACTATGATTTTGGGGTTTTCTGATTAGACTGATTTGTTGATAGAGAAATGGCTAGTTCATACTAATACAGAAATGCAAAAAGTTGAGATTCGATTTTCATGCCTTATTTTATTGCAACAGGGAATCGGAAGTCAGCGCCTTTTGTTTCTTCCCCCCCTTTCCACATTTCCCCTTTTCCTCTTTCCCTATTGTTGTTCCTTACTATTTGCTTTTTATTTTCATATTTTTATGTTGTAAATGAATAAAAATATAAATTGATAAAGGAATCCTGCAATTCTGTAGAAGAAGGTAGTGTCTTGGAAGGAAAAATATATTTAAATATTAAGGAATCTTTACTCATCGTTCACCTGTCTCCTCTTTTTCTTTTCATAGGGAATGCCCAATCACAGTGTAATCAGGAAGGCGGATTCTGCTATCCCAGCCAATGTCCTCCTGGAACTTCTGACCTTGGGAAGCTGGGCTGTCCAGGGCGATTCACGTGCTGTAAAAGGTAAGAAAACTCTCCTCTAATAGAGATACTACAGATAGAGTACATAATGAGATTCTCTGCCTGATATTGTTTGCATTCACAAAGGTTTGCAAAGCAAAGAATTTACTTTAAATTCACTTTGATCAACTTATTATTTTTTTCTCATTTGTATAGGGGAAGTGGAAAATAATGCCATCTCCATCTCCGACCATGGATATCTTCAAGATATGGCCAAGGATCTGAGATTGCCACCTGCTATCGCTTTATCTTTCTTTATCTAAATAAAATTGCTCCCCATCAAACTCTAAAACATTTGTGGCGAAAGAGAGGGAGGGAGGGAGGGAGGGAGGGAGGGAGAGGGAGGGGGAGGGGGATGGAGAGGGAGGGAGGGAGGGGGAGAGAGAGAGAGGGAGGGAGGGGGAGGGAGAGAGAGGGAGGGAGGGAGAGAGAGGGAGAGAGAGAAGGAGGGAGGGAGAGAGAGAGAGAAAGAGGGAGGGAGGGAGGGAGGGAGGGAGGTGTTGCCTGCTCTTCAACCACATATTATGCTATAATTTCACACAGTCTCATTCTTCCCTTTCGGTTTAGTTATTTATTGCTTTGCGATTACTTTGCCACCGATGTCTTCCAGCTAATGTAGTTGCTTCGGCAGAAATAGTATAAAATCAGATTGAAGCTATTCACTCAGAAAGGAGCAGAAAAAAAATTCTTAAGGTTATTTTTTCTCAAGTGAAATAGCATTGGATACAACTTAGAATAAGAATGACTTAATATCAGCACAGCCTGGATCTTGATAAAGGAAATGAAGATGTAGCAATAGGAAATCTGCAAGAGAGAGAGGATCCTTTCCTGGCCCAATCTTTTTGTTAAATAGACAGACCAACAGATGTTATGAAATTGATTAGATACCATCTAAACAAATAAATAGACTACACAATAAAACCACATTATCAGAGGTGAGTCACATAGGACCTGATGCAGACAAACAAACACAGCCAACATGTGAGGGATACTATTGTGGACACTATTACACCTATGCTAATAAAGGGGTGTGATCTAACAATGTACACAGGTGAAAACATAATTTGCACAACCAGTATCCATACAAGCCTGAAACTATTCAATTCCTCCCCCCTCTCAACTTTCATTCACACACTTTCTACTTCTCTTTTATTGCAATGTCTAAATTTATAAGGGGATGTAAATATTTAACCTGTGGCATAAATCATCCTATAAAATGTTAAAATCTCAACTATGAATCAGACCTCACTGAAAATAATTATTAAAATACAAATAGTAATTACCAGAGTAGGTCTACGGCCAATAGTTAACATATATCCATTCTTTATTAACCTTTTAATGCAGCATTTTTACAACATAGGCAGGGTACATGTGACACAGAAATCAGCCAGAAGCATCATGGCAGTTCTAAAGCAAGGGATCTTCACAGCTTGACACTTTATTGTTAAACAACATGTCAGTTTGTCCCCCTCGGCACATACAGTACTCATTACACAAGATAATTGACCGTTTCTGGGGTAACACCAGGAGCTCAACATTATTTCTAGACTTCAGTGCACTTTCAGAAATACAGCTAGCCTCTACCTGCTCCCTGTGGTTCTTGGGCAAAGAACTACATTACTAATAATTGACTTTTTTTTTTCAGATTGGCTAGTTTTGCCATTTGTAGCCTCACTGACCCACTAATACTCACTGCATGTGAGGGCAACGTGGGCAGGGAGAGTCCACAGAAATGGGCTCCCCCTCAAGGCAAAGAGCCCTTTCTAACTCCAGTTCTGTCACTGGCAGGAGAAGAAAGGAGGTTTGGGTCTAGTAAACCCTGCAATCTTCTCCTCTCTTCTCTAGCCCTTCTTGTTCAGCTGAGTAAAAGAGTCCAACGGGAGAGTGAGAAATTCCTACACCTGCTGGCTCTTCCTGATGATGCAAGGAACTAAGCCTCTTGCTCCTGTACATCAACACATACTTCCCCGAGTTCCCCCAGGTGGCAGCCCATAATTATGTTCCCGGAAAATATGGGGTAGCCGTATTTAGTTTGCATCTAAGGTGATGTTGACTGCATAATGATCTCATAATATTGTGAAGACAGGAATTGTGTTCTAGGGTTTTGAGACTGTTCCTCCACTGACCTAGTCTTTATGTGCCCCAGATGAGGAATGGGAGGGAGACAAAATCAGCCCTTGGAGATCGAAGCCACGGGAATCCTGCAGAAGCAGCCTGGATGGCTTCTGGAGGGGGCAAGGCTCAGTGGGAGAGCTATCTAGGGGCATCTAGGGGTGCTGGGGAGAAGGGAGGGGTCTTCCACTCAGAGTTGCCCCCTTGATCTTTCCTCTCTCCCGCAGAGCTGCTCTCCCTCCCTCCCTCGATGGCAAACGTCTCCTAACCAAGAATGGCTTCGGCTGGACTTTCTGCTCTGGCCCCAAGAGGCCCTGGAGAAGACACCCTTCCCAACACCCCCTGGCCAGGAGCCCTCAGACCAGGGAGATGGACATCAGGGCGACCTTCCCAGAGATCAAGGCCATTGGCCACAGGACCACTCAGGGCCTTTTTTGTGTGTGGGGGTCTCAGATGAGCTCCTGTTAAGGGCCAAACGAGATTAACCCAGGACTATCTCTGTTGGAGACCCTCTGCCCAGAGGGAGGGGGCTTCAGACGCGAAGGCAGGAAGGGCTGTGGGGCTGCAGTAAGGATAGTTTGGGTCAGTCTAGATAGGCTCCACTGCTCCCTCACAGAAGAGAGGCCTTCAAAGGAAAGCCAGAGGAGTCTCAGCAGGAAAAGCTCCAGGCTGCCATTCTCCTCCTCCCCCCAATCTAAAATCTTGACCCTCCATTTTTCAGAGGTCGCAAAAAAGAGACAGAAATTCATCAGCTAATGGAAAAAAGCCCCTTCCTTTCCCACTAGGAAGCAGGAAGGACGGCAGGATTAATTCATGAGTGCTGTAGAAAAAAAGAGATGGGGAGAAATTTAGAAAATAAAGTGAAACCAGTGTAAATAGCTTATTATTCCTCTCTTTCAGCCACCCCCCCAGACAGGCCCACATTGCAAGGAGGTGGTTGATGGGTAGGAACAAAGTGAGGGAGTGTCCCCCCCCTTTTTCAGTGTGAAAAAGGATGCAAAGGACCAGAAATTCATCTCCAGAGGCTTATGGAATTTACCCCAATTGACTTAACTGGGGGGTTAATCAAAAAAGGAGGCCTCCCCCCCCCCCAGACGTTTCATATTAACAAAGAAGATGGGGCCAGGATGGGGAGTGGTAGCAAAGCTGGGTGTCGCTTTGCCAGAAATTGTGTGAAATGTCACAAGGAGACTTCCCTTCTCTTTTGCAATTTCTCAAAACCTGGAAACCTCCTGGGCCAGATTTTAGTGTTTATGTCTGTGTGTTTGTTTTTCATTGCACTGTTTTCAGGTCTCTGTAATGAAAAGCTGCCCAAAATTTCAAAAATTTGTGTTAATTTGTTAAAATTTGTTCAGGCACATTTTTTTTTTTTTAAAAAAAGGAACAATTAAGGAATGTTAAAGAAACATCTATAACTTGGGGAGAAACTCACCTGCAGGAGGCTAGATGGGAATTGCTGAAAGGAGAAAAAGACCCAATCAGGACCCTTCATGGGCTGGAGCACTCAGGGTGTCTCCCTCTCCATCAATAGCCCATAATAGGTTGCAGGATGCTCACTTATACAGTAGACTCTCAAAGAACAGAATTTCCCAAGCAAATCTCCAAGGGGGCCTCCTTGCCATCTGCTAAGCTTGCGGAGAAGCCTCCCCTGGATGGTCCCCTCCCCACAATCTCTCATCCAGCCCCCCAGACTCACATTTCTTGCTCTTCAGGTAGAGGGAGAGCCCCATGGCAAAGAAGATCACCCCGATCACGGCTGCCACGATCCCCGTCTAGAGTTTGCTCCTGGCCGAGTTGGAGGAACGGGGCTCTGGGGAAGGAGAAGGAGCCTCACTGAGTAGGAAGATCAGGGCCAGCTTCCCCCCCCCCAGGAGTGTCCATCCCAGCTCCCCGCACAGGGAGGGTATCTCCCCCCTTCTCAGGGCAGGAGGGGGTCCCCAGACCAGAGGAGAGGGAGGGGAGGGGCTCACCCCACGGGACAGTGATCGGGGCCTCCAGGCTGGCATGCTCCACCTGGCAGGTGTAGACGTCCCCCCGCTGGGGCTGGGTCTCCAGCAGCACATGGAGCTGGTAGGTCCAGTCTCCATTCTGGAGCTCCTCCCCGAAGGCCACGCCCTCCTCCTCCGGCCGCCCATTCTTCAGCCACTGGACCTCAATCTCCACAGGGTAGAAGCCCCTCGCGATGCAGAGGAGGATGGTGTTGGGGGAAGCGGGATCCAGCTTGGTGGGGGAGATGGAGACGGTGGGCTTGGCTGGAGGGGAGGAGGTATATGGAGGAGACACAGGAGGGGTCAGAACAGGAAACCAAGTGGGTTAGTTCAGGCCAGGATCCCTTTTCAGTCCTGAAAATAGTATTTGTTTTAAGTCATTTCCAAAGCAAATTGCAGCAAGAAATTAAACGGGATCCTGAAAGATGGAAAAACATAAATCGTTCCTGGTTGGGATCAGTTTCCATCATCAAATTGCACAAGTCCAACAGGAATAAATGCTGGAAATGTCCCAGGACAGAAGGAATTTCCTGCCAGATGTTTGGGAGATGGAAAGAGACCCAGAAGATGGGGAAGACACACACAGCATGTTTTGGAGAATTGCAGGGATCCCATTCAAAAGAAAACCACATTTTTAAAAAATAGGTAGAATACCGGAACATTTATTTATTTATTAATTTTTTTTGCCACCATCTCATGATAAAATGACTCTAGGCAGCTTACAGCAGGGTTTTTCAACCGGTAGTATGTGTACCACCTGTGGTACATGAGCACATGACAGATGGTATGCTGCCCTGCCCAGCCAAGTGTAGTGGGGGAGGGAACGAGCCAGCGCAGGCAAGGACTTATTGTGAGAGAGTCCTCTGGAGCTGCAGAGTGGCTGGGGTGAGGCAAAGGCCCCAGGCTCACTTCCAGCTCACCCCCCTCCCCCATGAGAAAGGAGGAGGAGGGGGCGGAGACAGGAGAGGCTATAAGAGGCGGCAGTTTGGGTGGGAGAAGGAGAGAGAGAAAAAGAAGCAGCCTTGGGAGGAGGAGGAGTCAGCTCTCTGCACAGAATGGAAAGAAGAAGGAGGAGGGTGGGGGGAGAGGAGAGGAGATCAAGCAGGCCAGCCACAAGTGGATCTACAACTTCTGTGGCAGCCACCTGTGCTGGCAGCAACCAAGAGACAAGGAACGTAGGGAGGAGGGGTTGCTCTCCATGAGGAATGAAGAAAGGCAGCAATGAAGAAAGGCAGCACTGGCTGGAGGTGAGGCAAGGAGTGAGATGGAGAGTGGAATGATTCATTTGTGCTTTTGTGACATTAAAGTTCTGGGATTTGTGCAATGAGGGCTTTGTTTTCTTAAAGAGTGTTTGGCAATTTCTATTTGGCTGATGGCTGATGTCTCATGTTAGCTTCTACTGCTCTACTATTTTTAGGTGTAAGTTTTGCTGCAAGGGATTTTGAAGTATTTTTCTCCTGAATGGATTTTGCCTATAGAATTCCTTTACTTAAGAATGGAGCCATTTGGGGAGGCTGCCTTAGCCGGCAGCCAACACTTACTACATTTTTTTTTCTTCCTTAAGTGCTGACTGCACTCCTTAACTTTCCTTTCTAGCCAGTAGCTAATTCTTAAAGGGGAATGCGCCTTTTTATGCTAGTTCCCTCAATGGCTTGTCTTTTCTGTCTCTGGAGGTTTTTCCTTGTTCAGTGAATATATGGAAGAAGGGAAATGGGGGAGGGGTTCAAATTCTTCCTTCAGAAGGAGATGGGAATGAGAAAGAGGGAGGCAGGGAAGGAGGGAGGGAGGGAAGGAAGTCCCGCCTTAGCACTTAGCCACCAGCAGCCCTGCCAATGGCTTTGCTTGTCAAAAGGTTGCAGAAGGGGATCACATGACCCTGGGACACTGTGACCATCATAAATATGAATCCGTTGCGAAGCATCCAAATACAAATCACATGACCCTGGGCATGCTGCAATGGTCATAAGTGTGAAAAATGGTCATAAGTCATTTCAGTGGAATTGCAACTTTGAACAGGTTTTTTTGGGGGGGTCATCAAGTGTTTGACACCTTGCTAGGTAGTACTTGAATATTGCCATATCCTAAAAGTGGTACAGTCGGTGAAAAGGTTGAAAAGCCCTGGCTTACAGCATTAAAATCCTGACAGATAAATATTTCTATTGCAATCAAAATGGAATTCAAGATAAAATTATAGTTAAAAGATGGGGAGGAACAGGAGGTGTGAGGGGGGGAGGGGGGATTGCCTCTGAATTCAACAACTACCTCCAGTGTGAGGCTCCCCATGAGGACCCCCTGATTTTGAGCCAGGTTTCGCCTAATCTGTACTTGAACCTTTGGTTTTTTCTGCCCAGGTTCCCCCCCCCAACCTCTCCCTGCAGCTTCCGGCCTCCCTCCCAGCCCCGTTTCCCCTGGGGAGGGAGGTGGGGAGGGGTCCCACCCTCCTGCCTGGGATGGGGGGCAGGGAGGGGTCTAGGACAACTCAGCCAACTCAATGCAGCACAAAAGTTACACAATATGGAAGAAATGGAGAAAGAGAATCAGGAAAGGAAGGAGGCTGAGGGAGGAGGAAAATGAAATGTGAAGGACAAAAATAAAAAAAAACATTTTTAAAATTATTTTAAATAATTGAACAAAATTTTTGAATTGTCCTGCAGTGAATTGCCCCATTCCGGACAGGAAGGGCGGATAGGCTCTGGGGGGGGGGGATCTTGGGGAAAGAGAAGATGGGGGCAGTTGGTGCCTGAGGAGATCAGGCAGATCCCAGGATCACAGAAGAGCCTTGGAAGAGATCCCTCTTGATCTCCTCCTTCAGCAAATGGCACAACTCTTGGGTGGATTAATGGGGGGGGGGGGGCTGAGTGATTCCCCCCCCCAGAGGGTCCTTCTTAGATCCACTCCAGATCAGAGAACTTTTGCTAGCAACGTTTCTCTCCGTTGAGGGATTCTCTGCTGAACAGCTCATTATATAAAGTTTAAGAACGTGCAATTTTTAAAGGTTTGGTTATTTGTAATTGAATCCTGGGATCTGGTCGGGATTTTTTTATGAACAGTTAATTATCCTCCTAGGTTTGGAGGGAAGAATTTAGGAGTAAAAATGAATTCCAGACTGAATATGCGGAGAACAAAATTGGATGAACAAATGACTAAAGAATAAATATGTATATATAGAATAAAATAAAATATAAAGAATGAAAAGAACTAAAAGATGGACAGGGCCCAGCAGACGAAAGTGCCTTCACTGACTCCCTTTTCCAGACCTTTGGAAGTTCACTTTTTATCCTAAAATCCCAAAGGCCCCAGAGGTGAAGGGAGCCCCTCCCCCCGCCTTCTGGAAAGGGGTCAAAATGGGGCTTTGGGGCTTTGCTGGGAGGGGGGCAGAGAAAAGCTGTGGGGCTTTTCATGAATTTTTCCCACTGACTTTTAACAGTTCCTGCCTTTTAGATCTCAAGTTGTATAGCCTATTTTCGTGCTTTGATGTTTTATCTGTACACCACCCAGAGTTCTTCTGTGAAAAAGACAGATAGTTTTAAAAGTTGATAAATAAATCAATAAATATTATTGATTTATTAATTTAAAATATTATATTGAAATGTTATATAGTATATAGATTATATTGAAATATCTCTATATACTGGACAAGAGAGAGACCTTGCTGGATTCCTCCCCCCCTCAAAGAAAAATATAATATTTGGTATAATATTCTGGAAAGAAGTTTTTCTGGGCAGGGGAAACTTGGGACCCTGGGAAGAGAAGGAAGATGATGGGAGGGGTGGGAAGGAGAGGAATCTATTGCTTCCCTTTTCCATGTTTCATGGTCATCCTTGTAGAATTTCAAACTTTTTAAGTGTAATTTAATTTTAAAGCTTATTTGTTATACATTTTTATTTAGGGGTGATGTTATATTGTAGGCCATCCAGATCCCCGCTTTGAGGGGGGCGGTTTAGGAGTATCAATAGATATCAATAAATACCAGTGAGTAAATTTCATAGATCTGAGAGCAGAGAATACATAAGAGAAGATGATAACCTTTTTTGTCATTTTTTTACGGTGGGCACAACGGCACACATCCAAAACGAAATTGAGTTGCCCGCTCTCAGAGTGAAAGACATGCATGACACACCCTAAAAACACACTATGTGCAACCTATGTGCAGACCCTCAGCCCTCCATATACAGAACGAGTCAATATTAAACACTGTCCTCCTGAGTAGGTAAGGGAAGGAGGAAGCTGGAGAGGGGCAGATCTTTCTCCGGGAGAGTCCGAAGAAAAGAAAGGAAAAGGGGGGGGTCCCTGCATTTCCCCCCCCGGAACTCCCCCTCCCCCACTCACCTCTCCGGCCAATCACGGGGCCGCCCTGGAGAGCCTCGTAGTTGTATCGGCAGAAGGCATCCAGGAGACGCTCATCCCTGTTCCAAGCCTCCGCATCCCCCTTCCCCAACGCCGTGACGGCCTCGAACTCCCCGCGGGCGCTGTCGAAGCGGGAGAACTCCTGCCGGTCGTAGAACAGCCGCTCCAGGAACCGTACCCGCCGCGTCCCGTAGGGCTGCGGGAGGTTGGGGGGTGGAGCAGAAAGAAGAGAGCCCTCAGGAGGGACTCCAGGGCCCATGGTTCCCAGCAGGGGCGGAGCGACGGGAAGGCGGAGGGACGGGAGACCTGCCGCGAGGGACTGCCGGAAGGCGCCCCCTGGAGGAGGGATGGGGAACCGTCGGTCCCAGCGGGATTCCCCCTTGGTGGGGGTCTGGAGGGGGGAGGAAAATGAGGGAGGGGGAAAGAGGGACCCCCCTCCATCTCCCCAGGGTGGAAAAAGGCAGGCAGAAGTTCAGCCGGTCCAGCCCTCCGTCCGTCTGCAGGGAACGCTGGATCCCCCCCCCCAAAGCGGCAGGAAATAGGGGGGGAGGGAAGAGACCCCCCTCTGGGCTGGAGGGGAAATAATATCCAAGCTTCTCTCTCCCCCTCCCTTTTGGGAGCAGAAGGGAAGGGGGGGTCACAATAAGGATACCCACACCCATGCTCCTGGGCTCTCCCCGCCCTTCAAGCCCCCCCCCCTTCCCTTTTCCCCCCTCTGCCCCATCTTCAGCCCCACGAGCTGCCTTTGGGTGCTTTTCCAGGCCTCTTTTCTGGCCCCCTCCCCCCTGCAGCCCCCCAAGACCACCTCAAAGGGAGGGGCTCCAGCCCCCTTCACTAAAGGGGGAGTTTGGAGGAGCAACTCAGACCCCCCCCAATATCCTTCCCAATAGAAGCGGAGAAGACGAGGGAGGGGAAGATTTCCAGTCTTGGGGGCTGCAGCTTTAGAGGGGTGTCCAGGGGGGGTTGTGGACTTCCTTTT
>JAKSXO010000397.1:0-5000 GCA_024509115.1 Crotalus helleri
TGTGGTGTGCTTTTCACCCATGCTAATAGTTCCCTGTTAATATTTGCAAACTCTCTTCAAAGGCAACATCTGAAGACTTTGATGATTAAAACTAACTTTTTTTTTGTTAACAAGCATATTGGCAGACTCTCAATTTGTCCATTCCCACCTATGTACCTGCAGCTATATTCATGTCTTTAATTAAAATTATAAAGTGTACCTTCCACTTGCCAGACACCTGGGGCAATCTAAAATAATATTAAAAAAATATCATGAAAATATGACTTAAACCGAAGAAGGCATCAAGAAACCTGGAAACCAAAATTGAAAGGAAAGAGAAGAGAAGGAAAGACAGTAATATAGATCAGTGACAATAGCAGCATAGCAATGGAACAAGGAAAGGCTATGAAACATTATATATCAAAACAACCAAAAGAATAAAATTCACAGATAAAATAGGTGACATTTGGCTCAATAGTAATAACTGTGAGAGAGATCTTAGAGTCCTAGCAGACAATCACTTAAAATTGAGCCAGCCATGTACTGCAGCTGCCAAAAAAGCCAACACAATGCTAGGCTTCATTAACAGAGGGATAGAATCAAGATCACATGAAGTATTAATACCACTTTACAAGGCCTTGGTAAGGCCACACTTGGAATACGGCATCCAGTTTTGGTCCCCAGGATATAAAAAAGATGTTGAGACTCTAGAAAGAGTACAGAGAAGAGCAACAAAGATGATTAGGGGACTGGAGGCTAAAGCATATAAGGAACGATTGCTGGAATTGGGTATGTCTAATTTAATGAAGAGAAGGATGAGGGGGGACATGATAGCAGTGCTCCAATATCTCAGGGGTTGCCACAAAGAAGAGGGAGTCAAGCTATTTTCCAAGGCACCTGAAGGCAGGACAAGAACAATGGGTGGAAACTAATCAAGGAGACAAGCAACCTAGAACTAAGGAGAAACTTCCTGACAGTTAGAACAATTAACCAATGGAACAACCTGCCTCCAGAAGCAGTGAATGTTCCAACAGTGGAAGTTTTCAAGAAGAGACTGGACAACCATTCATCTGAAATGGTATAAGCTTTCCTGCCTGAGCAGGGGGTTGGACTAGAAGACCTCCAAGGTCCCTTCCAACTCTGTTATTCTCTATTCTGTATGCTGGAATTTGGGTATGTCTGAGATGGTATAGGTTCTCCTGCCTGAGCTGGAATCTGGTCTATAAGACCTCCAAGGTCCCTTCCAGATCTACTCTACTCTACTCTACTCTACTCTACTCTACTCTACTCTACTCTACTCTACTCTACTCTACTCTACTCTATATTCTATTCTATTCTATTCTATTCTATTCTATTCTATTCTATTCTATTCTATTCTATTCTATTCTATTCTATTCCTTTCCATATTTTCTATTCTATTCTATTCCATTCCATTCCATTCCATTCCATTCCATTCCATTCCATTCCATTCATCTATTCTATTCTATTCTATTCTATTCTATTCATCTCTGGGTTCCTTTATTAATCCAATCTTCTTCTTTGACATCTCTGTACTTCTTGTTAAAATTATCTGATCTTTTATAAATGAAAAGGGCCCTTTTGGAGACGAAAATCAAATGCCACTTGGTTGGCAAAAGGCAGTGGCAGAACTGGAAGTAGAACTCTTGCGACTTGGATCTAAAATCCATTATCAGATTTCTAACGAGCCTTCCAAGTCTTCTCAGTAAGACATCTGCTTGTTGAGATCCAAATACGGAACGATGCTTTAGGATTGCACTTTTTTTTTCTGCCAAGCGAGTTCCATTTGGAATCTGAACCGGGGAAGTGCAACGTGGCTGAAGAAGATTGCCATGGTGCTGTTGGATGGAATCAGAGTTTAGTCATGGCAGCTCTGGATGTCCAGATATTTTTTTTTTGATGCCCTATGAAGCTGAGTCGACAGTTTCATCCAGAGCGAAGCTTTCTGAAAGAGGCATCCATTTGACCTGCATATGAAACCAAAAACAGTGGTGATTCCCATCAAAATCAAGTGAATCACATCAAGAACTATCAGGATGAAAGGAGAGAGAGAGAGAGAGAGAGAGAGAGAGAGAGAGAGAGAGAGAGAGAGAGAGAGATGGATGGATGGAAAAGGAGAACTTGTTTATCAGATGGAGGATGGACCATCTGTTGTTAATGATTTGATCTTCAGCTTCCAAATTTCATTTGAACATTATTGCTCTTTTTTTCTAGCTGGGTAGTGAAATGTCATTTTCCATTGCATTTAAGAGTTTAAATTATTAAGAAAAAAGACGGAGGGAAAGCCAGAATGTGAACAACCTGAATTACAAAACCATTGAAAGGGAAAATTAGCTTCCCAATAAACCTAAAATCAAATATCTTTTTTTTTACTACTAGAATTACCGCGGTTGTGTCCCTCCAAAAACATTGGGCTATGAGTTGCCGATATGGCCTCCTTCGGCTTCTACATTTTGGAATTCAAGCAAAGGGTGATTTATAATCAGTGGAGGCTCTACAGCAGTGATTCTCAACCTTTCTAATGCCGTGACCCCATAATACAGTTCCCCATGTTGTGGTGACCCCCAAGTGGGTGTGGCCACCAATAAGAGGGAGTAGGACAGCTAGGGAAAAGGGAAAAAAATGGCGGACAGCATGGTTTGGTGACCCCCGTGAAATGGTCATTTGACCCCAAATGGGGTCCCGACCCACAGGTTGAGAACCACTGCTCTACAGTATGGATGGGCAAAGCTTTGAATGGGTGGGATGCTTTGAGTCAATGACACTTCCAGAAGACTGCTTCGGAAGACCTTGTGAATGATATAGGACATCATTTCTTATATATGGAATAGTCTCCGGTTGCTTATAGTAGAGCTACCTATTATTTAAAAGACAGAACTAAAAGACAAGGAAGTAAAAAAAGTCAACCTTCCATGCAATCAACTCTCACAGTAACAGAAAACAGCTACAGATAAACAATCAGGAAGGGAGGGAGGGATAAATGAGGAAAGGAAAGAAGGAAGCAGGGGAGAGGAAGAGGAAGGAAGGAAAGAAGGGGGAGGGAGGGATAAATGAAGAAAGGAAGGAAGGAAGCAGGGAGGGAGGGAGGGATAAATGAAGAAAGGAAGGAAGCAGGGGGAGGAAGATGAAGGAAGGAAAGAAGAGGGAGGGAGGGAGGAAGGAAGGGAGGGAGGGAGAGATAAATGAAGAAAGGAAGGCAGGAAGGAAGCAAGGAAGGGAGGGAGGGAGGGATAAATGAAGGAAGGAAGGAAGCAGGGTGGGAGGAAGACAAAGGAAGGAAGGAAGGAAGGAAGGAAGGAAGGAAGGAAGGAAGGAAGGAAGGAAGGAAGGAAGGAAGGAAGGAAGGAAGGAAAGAAAGGAGGGAAGGAGGGAGGGATAGATGAAGAAAGGAAGGAAGCAGGGGGAGGAAGATGAAGGAAGGAAGGAAGGAAGAGGGAGGGAGGGAGGGAGGGAGGAAGAGGGAGGGAGAGATAAATGAAGAAAGGAAGGCAGGAAGGAAGGAAAGAAGGAAGGAAGGAAGGAAAGAAGGAAGGAAGCAAGGAAGGGAGGGATAAAGGAAGAAAGGAAGGAAGCATGGAGGGAGGAAGATAAAGGAAGAGGGAGGGAGGGAGGGAGGGAAGGGAAGGGAAGGATGGAGGGAGGGAAGGGAGGGAAGAGAGGGAGGGAGGGAGGGAAGAGAGGGAGGGGGGAGGAAGGAAGGGATGGAGGGATAAAGGAAGGAAGCATGGAGGGAGGAAGATGAAGGAAGGAAGAGGGAGGGAGGGAAGGAAGGAAGAGAAGGAGGGAGGGAGGAAACCGAAGGAAGAGGGAGGGAAGGGAGGGGAGGGAGGGAGGGAGGAAGGAAGGAGAAGGAAGGAAGGAAGGAAGGAAAGCCAAGCCAAACTGGCAAAGCAAGCTTGAATATACTGTCTATAAAGCAGCAGAAGACTTTTCCACGAATGATGCTACCATGCCAGGCAAAGAAAATGGAGACCATTTTACAACTTCTGTTTCATTGGTGGTCATTAAAAAAGTTGATAATGTCTTTCTCCCACGTCTCTGGATCCCAGTATCTGGCCAAATGATTTTGTGAGTGACAGATTCCCATCTGCTTGATCAGCAGGAGGAAAAAAGTGCTAGAGCAGAGCATCTAGAGATAGAGCAGAGAAGAACAACAAAGAGGATGAGGGGACTGAAGGCAAAAACATATGAAGAACGGTTGCAGGAATTGGGTGTGTCTCGTTTCATGAAAAGAAGGATGAGGAGTGACATGATAGCAGTGTTCCCGTATGTGAGGGGCTGCCATAATTGGGGGAAGGTATTCTCCAGAGCACCTGAAGGCGGGAGAAGAGGCAACAAATGGGAAGTAATGAAAGAGAGAAGCAACCTAAGTAGACATTTCCTGAGAGTGAGGACAACCAGTGGAACAGCTTGCATTCAAAGTTGTGAATGCTCATACATACCATTTCAGACAAATGGCTGTCCAGTCTCTTCTTAAAAGCTCCCAGTGATGGAGTGCCTACAATTTCTGAAGGCAACTTCTGTTCCACTGATTAATTATTCTAACTGTCAGAAAGTTTCTCCTTAATTCCAGGTTGCTTCTCTCCTTGATTGTTTCTCACCCGTCCCTCTAGTTCTTTGGTGAACAACCTGGCCCCCTCTGCCTTCTGGCAGCCCCTCAGATACTGGAACACTGCTATCATGTCTCCCCTATTTCTTCTTTTCTTTAGACTAGCCAAACCCAAATCCCGTAGCTGTTCTTTGTATGTATATTTGTTCTTCAAAGGAATCCATGAATGAATGAATGAATGCATGAATCAATGAATCAAAGAATGACCCTAACCCTAACACTAACACTAACCCTTAAACCCTAACCCTAACCCTAATCCTAATCATAATCCTAACCCTAACCCTAACCCTAACACTAACTCAAACCTCTAATCCTAGCCCTAACACTAATCCTAACACTAACCCTAACCCTAACCCCTAACCCTAACTCTAACACTAACTCAAACCCCTAACCC